>CAEMYA010000012.1:1748048-1795229 GCA_903131615.1 Diplodus sargus
AATATTTGAATATATAGGCTATGCATCCCGTGTTTCTTTTCTGTTTCTACATTAATATATAGCCATTTTTACCAGCTCAAGAAAAATACATTAAAGTGAGTAATTCATTTACCGTGTGTCGCACTTTTGTTATGTTGATTTTTATATTGTATTTGTGTTCTAACACTGAATTCTTCGCAAAAGCGCCATAATGTTTATCATTGTTGCTGTTATTGTTATTATTAGCTGACAGGGCCTGAATTTCAACCCCAGCCCGCCCCTGAATGTTACCTTCAGCCTACTCAGTAACTGAGTAAGCTTAAGGTAACATTTCCCCTACATCCCAGTTAACCAGGTGCTGACCAACACCTGGATTAATGTTTCACTCTATTAAACAATAACCCAGGTCTGATAACAGTGTTCGGTTGTGATTAGACTTGAAGACTTTGCTCCTCAGGGTCCACGATGTCTAAGAAGCTGCTGGTGGACGTTGACTGCGGGGTGGACGATGCTCAGGCCATCATGTTGGCGCTGGCCGCCCCCAACGTGAAGCTCCTGGGCATCACCTGCGTGCATGGAAACACCACGGTGGAGAACGTGTGTAAGAATACACTGAGAGTCCTGCAGGCCTGCAATAAACTGGAGGTGGGCTAACACACAATCAACGGGGGCCCCTTTTCGTCTGATCCTGACATGGTTTAGCGGTGGATCTTTTTAGAGCAACATCTGTGCGTCGAGTGTTTGCGACTGTGTGGCCAGACATTAACTGGAATTTCCTGGGGTCATGTGACAGGTCAGGGTTGCTGTTTATGAAACTGACCATCAATGAGTTACTGTTCAAGCCACATGACTGCAGGAAGGAACCAGTGTGAGCTCAGTTAGCTTGAGTAGAAACGTGATATCAAGCATATCAAGATTAGGTTTTAGCTGAGGGTGCTGAAAATAGGAAATGAAAGCAAACATCTGACATGATATAATCAAATCACAATATTGAAGTAAATCAAAGAAAGACAAGTGTTCAGAAATAACATGCACGGTGTTGTGATATTTTCCTGTTTTCAGCTTTGAATACATGTTAGTGGCACAATTCACACGCTGGGACAGCATTATTTTCACCTGAAGTCATGAGAATGAATTGGCAGCTGTAAGATGAGCTGTGGTTTCCTTTGTGGTTTGTATCATTACAACTAATAATGTGAATGTTGCATAAATTGACAGATGTCAGTGTAATTAAACATTTTCCCATGTGTTTTTAAAATGTTCTCCCTTTTCTTGTGCCAGATTCCCGTGTTTAAAGGTGCTGCTAAACCCATCCTTGGGAAAAGCATCGACGCGGGACACTTCCATGGGCTGGATGGGCTGGGAGACGCTCCTGACCCAAACGCACCCAGTCTGGACCTGGTTCAGAAGGAGGGCGCTGTGTCAGCTATGATCAGGATTGTCAATGAGAACCCAGGCGAGGTGAGACACAACTCTATGTGTATGTGCGCTTCTTTTGGGTCTTTAAAGGGACAGTTAACTTCAAATTTAAAAAGATATATTTTTCCCCTCATCTAAAGAGCTTTTTAACCATCTAGATTGTTTCTGTGTGAATATCTCATACCCCTGACGGACCCAGATATAAACATTAAAGTGTCTGGATGAACGCATAGAGCTACGTGTGAGAGGAGAAACTTATGATTTTGGGGTGAACCGTCCTTTTGAGTTCTGGGTTTTATTCCCCAGGTATCTCTGGTTGCCACAGCACCTCTTACCAACCTGGCTCTGGCTGTGAAGATGGATCCATCACTTCCGAGCAAACTGAGAGGGCTCTACATAATGGGCGGCAACACTGAATGTAGGTGAATTCATAAACTTCTAGTTTTTTAAAACTGTATTTTAGCAAAAGGAATTGAAGGTGACATAATGTACTTTAGATAAAGCATTTATATAAATAATAACATGCACCTCTGGCACAGACATGACTTTGTGCCAGGGAAGCTCAGTTAGTCGTCTCCTTTCTCATATTATATCTGTTAAAAAAACTCGAAACTGAGTGCCAGTCATCATTTAGCCCATCTAATTAATAATTGATTAACAAAGTAACTGCTAAACATTATCTAATTGTAATTTTACCAGTTTATAGACCAAACAAATTGAGAAAATAATCAACAGATTAATGGAAAATGTAAAAAGAATGGTTAGTTGCAGCCCTAAAATTGAGCAAGATGACAGTTTTTATTTATTTATGGTGCCCTCCAAAAATAATACAAAATGTAAATAATCTTTATCTGTTGCGTTCATATCCCTTGAATTCAAATACTTGTTCATCAAGTGTTCTCAATATTCTGTCTACATCCTCTGATGGTGGAGCTCTGTGTGTAACTGAGGTTTTTTTGTCGTTTACTCCTTCAGCTCGAGGAAACACCACAGTGTGTGGCGAGTTCAATTTTACAGCTGATCCAGAAGCTGCGTACATCGTGCTGAACGAGTACCAGTGTCCTACCTACTTGGCCTGCTGGGAGTTCACCTGCTACAGCAAGCTGTCCTGGGTGAGGCTTCATCTCCCTCCTCCTTCCTGAGTCAAATTACAGTACATAACCTTTCTAAGAAAGCAAACGCATCAATGAGCTCATCTGAGAAATGTTGCTGCTCTGTCTTTATGTCTCTCCTGCTGCTGACAGGAGTTTTGTGACGCCTGGTTGGCGCAGGACACCGATAAAGCTCGCTTCATGGAACGGATCTTCGAGCACAGCATGGAGGCATCAAAATCAGAGCGCTTCGAGAAAGAGTTTGTCGGTGGCTTAGGTTTCGTGTCCTGTGACTCGTATGCCATGGCAGCGGCCGTAGATGATTCATTCGTCACAGAAAGTGACCAACAACCAGTGAGCGTGGAGCTGACGGGCACACACACCAGAGGCATGATGGTAGTAGACACCGTGGGCTTCCTGAAGAAGGCTCACAAGGCTTTTATCATTAAGAAGGTGGATATGAAGATGTTTGAGCAGATGATGATGGCTGCTTTAAAATAATATAGGCTTGAGGTTCTCTATTGTGTAGTGCATCTTACTAATCCGTATGTGTATCTTATTTGAAGGGCTGGGCGATAAATTGGTAAAATCGATTATTTAAAAAAAATTTAATTGTAGCGTAAGACCTCGAACAAAAAAACCTGTTGCAACTAAAGGCAGTGGACCATCCCATTTAGTTCATCATCTCAAACAGATGCATCATAATTACTTTGTCATTTGTACTTTACTTTTGAGAAGGAAAAAAATAGATTTTTTTTTAGGCCATATCGTCCAGCCCTACTCATTTGTATGATGAAACTGGTTCTTTATGTTTGACTAGAAATCTTATGTTTCAGTCTGGTGTATTTTTAAAAATTGTACCTCATTTCAAATTTTATAAAAACTCTTTTTAGAAAAACTTTTTTGTTATTCTTTATTTTGATACAAGTGTTTTTTCATAACACACACAGTCATTCATCCACAAAAAACTCCAGCCAGTGACGGCTCCAGGTTTTCTTCAGCACTGATGAGTGGGCAGTCCTTTTGTGTATCAGTGTGCATTGTTCCATATTAATTAGTAGTCCATTGCTTCCCAGTATCACGCACATGTCCTTCAGATCAGGTTGGAAAGCTGCTCATACACTGACCCGTGAGCAGAGCTCTTTGACTTTTATCATTACGCGTATTTACAAGTGCTCATCCAGTAGTCACTCGACCATATGGCAGCCTCAGATGGTCCCTCAGTATCCTTTCCTTCCTCTGAATCTTGACCTTGTGTCCAGCTGTCAGGAGGACACACAGGGGTTAGTCTGCAGCACAACTGAACACCCAAGACAGGTTTCAAGTTTTTGAACAAGACAGTAGGATTTAATTTAAACATCAGCAATTGGTTTTCATTAAGTGGAACGTGCTACATCATCGGTGCCGGCTTACCATCGACCTCTTGCACTCAAAGAATGATGTCTGCAGGGCTTTGCAGTGGCCTTCCTTCAAACACTCGCTGGGAGTCTTCCCCTCCTGAAAAAATTCAATTGGGTCCTTTACATGAGCAAAATGGTCATTCCCCAGCAGCAACAAGAGCCTGTTTCTGTGGCTCCCTGTCCCGTCTGACTGTACAGGACTTACTCAACTCTAGAGAACAGTTTTTCTTCAGACTGAATCGCACAAACCAATTAATCTGCAGCCTTTGTTTCCACATGGTACGTGGCTCTGCTTTACAATGACAACCCCACTCAGTTTACACATCAACTCATTCAACTAAATGAAGTAATAAGAGGGAAGTGAATGTTAAAGATAAAAAGTCCTAAACAGTTTCCACAAGTGTAAACGATGAGATTATGAGATTTAAACATTAATGTCTGGTCCCTCTTACATTGCTCTCAGCTGGACATTTGAACACAACAAGAACACCTGATCAAAGCATTGGTTTATTAATTAATAGTTATTATTGTCTTCTTTCTGTAGGGTGTGTAGGTTGTATTAAAGAAGAAGAACATGCAGACAAGAAATTAGTCGACACCACACTGTTGTTGTCCAGTCCGAGATGCTCCGAGTGCTGTCACAATACTGAAATGTGTAACTGCCAGAACAATATTGATTGATACCATGGGGAATTATTGACCTGACAGTGAGGGCATGACATTGTATTTTATTTATTCTTTTTATTAAAATATGTATATAACAAGATACAACTTTTCTTGATAAATGGTAATGAACAGAATAATGCATGTAGTCAACAATATATATCACACTGTTGTATTTCTATGGTTCTGCCCAATACCCCTACCTGTTTGTATTTTTATTATGTGGAAACATGTTAATATTGTTCCTACCATTAAAAATTCCACAAAATTTGACCCACAAACAGACTGGAAGTGAATGTTTTGAAAATGTTTCCAACACTGTCAGTACTAAACGATAGTTCAGTGTTAGCCTGAGGTCAGCACACGCATCATCCTGACGAGAAGATAAGCTAGCTGTCAGTCATGGCGAGTAAACTCAAACTGGGTGCTTTGAGCTACGTGCTGTCAGACACACGTACGGGTGGTTGGAATGTGTTGTCCTGAGTTTTGTCTCTTCGGAGATTTCGTCTGAACTTTGCAGTAGTTTTCATTTAGGTAGCAGAGGACATTACCTTACCTTCACTACACACTCGTGCTGAAGGAGACAGGCCTTGAAGTCCTCTCGGACCCCGGCGCAGGCTCTGGTGTCTTCCTCCTTGTCCTCGTAATATTTCGGCATTGTGCGGAATTCGCTCTCACACAGATATCCCCTTTATTGTTGAAGCTACAGGCGCAAGAGTCAGCTAGCTCAGCGCAGTCACATCGATGTTGTTATGAAAAACTGTCAGCCATGTTTGTCGAACGGCATGATGGGAAAACGGAAGTTACCTAACGCAAAGTGAATGCTGGGAGGGTTTGTAGTTTTTCCTGTATGCTTAATTTAGAACGTTAACTAAATTTGAAAGCAGAAATGTGGATTTTAGTCATATTGAATTGGACTTGATTCACTGTTAAGATGATTTGCAACTTCACTTGACAAAATCAGGGACTGAAGACTCGATTTAATGACGTTAACAACTCGTGACTTGACTTGAGACACAAAGACTTGAATGAATGTTCATTTTATGTTTACAGTTTAGTATTTGAGTGTTTTGGTGGTACATTTGGGTGGAATTTCACTTTTAAAAAATGATTGGGATCTTTTTTGAGAGAATATATTAAGAAACTCATGAGCTTCTGTCATTTCTTTGATTACATTTAGTTCCCTGTATGAAGACTGAAGTATCTCGGAGGAGAGGGACTTATCTTTTTTGAGAAATGACTTGGAATGTGCTCGAGACTTGGACCACATGACATGGGTCACGTGTCTGCTTAGGCAGATCATCATTCATTTGTGAACAGTTAGGGCTATGTCAGATTAAAGTTCTCGTCACGTTTGGAGTGACTTTCCAGCTGTTCTCAGATCAAACCCGGTGATGCGGATGGCATGAGTAATGCAAGTACAACAGAATCACAACACAAAAAGAATGGCCATGACTTTCTAGCAACATTTATCATTTATTTCAAAGATGTCCATGTAAAATGATGTCAAAAACATCAGAGGCAGGCATACACATGTACATGATGAAGGCACATGAACTGATGGGTGTATGGGGCTGTCGAGGAAGGGAAGAGATCCTTTTCTTTTTCCATCTCCTGTCCACTTCTCACAAATACAGTAAGGGGGATCACATGGCCGTTCATGCTGTTTTCATGCATTCAGTTTCTGCTTGTATGTGGATGCAGGACAAAGGGTGGTTCCCCTTTTTAAAACACATTCCACCAGTTGAGTGGCTTTCTCGTATTGTCCCCCGAAGAGGCTGAGATCAAGCCACTTCAGTATTCTTGAGTACAGCTCTAGCATGGATGGTTTGATCAAGGGGTGGAGGAGGCTTCTCTGTCCCCAAAGAAAAGGTAAAAATTTCAAATAATAGTCATGCAGGTGAAAAAGCACGATCAGCAAACATTGTCCCATTACTGTAACAAGTCCACCAAAAGGCACTTCACTACCCCCTTGAACAAACCACTGCGATGTGAAAATAAATCAACTTACACTTAAAAAAAAAAAAACAGCTCCCACTCCAAACACTGGCCACACGCACGCACACACGCACGCACACACAAATACAAAACATGTCAAGTGAATTTCAAGAAACTATCAAGTGAGGCAGAAGAGAGAGTGAGGGAAAGGAAGAGAAATAATGCTCATTGCCTTTTCTTTTTTTTTTTTATATAGTATTTACAATCAGTGAAAGTTCTTACACAACCTCAGCCAAATCGTACAACAATGGTGCACTCTGCAGTGATCAGTAGTCATAGTATTCTGTCCAATCAAACAGATACTTGTTTGGACAAAATGAAGCGTTGCTGTGTATTTGGAGGGGTCGGTGAAATGAGCATTCCCCTGTGGGAAGATGGGAAATTTTAAGTACAATGGTGAAAAGTGTGATGGTAACAAAACAAAACAAAAAAATAGTGAAAAAGCAGTGCAAATCACGCTGTTTTAGATGATAATCTGGTAACACGTTCGTTTTAACCCTTTTCACTTCGATAACACCGAGATATTGTCAACATCCAACCACTAATTGGATTGTGTGTGTCATCTAAAAATGTTAATAAATCCAGCAATCAGAGTGTAGGCAAAAGTGAGAGGGAACAGATTGGAATTGTGTTGCTGAGACAATTTCAAGGGACTCGGGTATAAGGCACGTTTTTTCCAATTTTGACCAACAGCAGAATCTATTCACAACTCTCCCAATATTTAGTGTATAAGCAGCTGAAATAAAACTGTTTTAGTTGTTATCTTTTGCTTCAAGAAACTGGTACAGCTTCAGCAACTTGCACCGTCAGACAAAGCAACTTTGCAAGTAACTTTAACAGTAAAAATAAAACGTACAATATCAATTGAGAAAAAAAAAAAAATTAAAAACAACAAAAACCCCCCACAACAGTACACAAATAAAACAGACTCTGAACTACCATAAACATCTCTTAATAGAATAAAAATATATTTTACCTCTTGTACAAATTAAAGATTTATTTCAAATAAATTAAGTCACCTTCATAGATCGTCATAGCTGTAACAATATATCAATATAACAATATATTCCTTCGGGAAAATGACGGCAAGGCAATGTCTGATTGGTTGTTATTATAAATGGACACTGAGGTCATACACGGCCTGTCAGACAGTAGGTGAGATAGATAAGGTGTCATGGTACTTCTTGATGGACTGGGGTCGTTACCATGGAATCTGGCCTACGGTCAAAGTTGTAACCGGCATCCTGAGTGTGTGTTTCAGGACGAGTGGAGTATTAGAGTGTGACTGACAATACTCTGGAGGTGAGGGAAACATTTTCGTCTGGGCTGGTGTTGATCTAGAGCTCCGGCCACCTCTGTCGAGAACAGAGAGCAACTGGCCATTAGTGATGACAACATTCTTGATCATCACGGGCTTTGTTGCTGAGGCGCTAGTGACAGTGCAAAGCCCCAGCTTGCCCAAAAGGTGGCAGCATTGAGTAACAGAGAAGGATTTGGCAGCATCGACACCAGTGGCCAGGTGACTGGTTCTCCCCAGATGTGAAGGTTTTGTCCTCATTCGTCCAGACGTTTTCTGATTGTGATCAAAGCTGCTGAACGACACAGTCACTTTGAGAGCCAGAGCTTGGAACGGATGTCTTCGCACGCGTCACTGTTGTTCTGTCGACAGTAGTATTCACATTCTCACAAAATGAATTAAGAGCACAAGAGTGGGGGAGAGATGCAGAAAGAAAGGGAGAAATTGATCGATGAGAAGAAGCAAAGTAAAGAACATTGGGAGGAGCAGAGACAGAGAGGTGGCGTTCCTCAGACAAGCTCAGATGAGCAACTCTAGTGGGCTCTAATGACTTCACTGCTGGTTGCTAGGTGCCAGAGGCCCTGCGTAAGCAGTCTAGAGAATTTTGGTCCCCCTGGGGCCATGTTTCATGTGCCCGCTCCAGAAGAATCAGCCAGCTATCCTCTTTATATGTATCTGCAGGAGGAGAGTAGAGCATCAGCATGTGTTACTGGATACAAACAAGGAGTGGCGGCATTTATCATGTGTGTGATCGGACAGGAGATGAACAGGTGGTGGTGAGCGATTGGCTTACTTCACTGAGGATGGCCCACACAGCCGAGTCCTTGAGAACTGATAGCCGCAGTGCCAAGACAGGATTGAAGGAAGGATCTACAGCCCCTTCTGCCGCACCTTTCTCAAAATGACCTGCGTGTTTAAGCACACAAAATCATATATGAAATATGTGGACTGCAGCGGGGCAAGGAGAGGGGGACTCTGTGGTCACCTCACTGATGCCTGGTGCTCACATGCAGTCAAAAGTGATGGACAATGTTTTTTGGAAGTCAAACTTTTCATTTGAATATACCAACCATATCATCATCATCATCATCATCATTATTATCATCATCATGTTGCTGCCGTTTTGCAACGCTAACTTTTCAAGTATCACGCTTAAGCAAATGGTTTCCATCACTTTATTTTTACCCTCCATTTTTCTCACTTTCTTGTGATTTTCCACATTTTTGTTTAGTTTTCATTTCCCAGAGAATCTTGGTGAAAAAAAATCAGCCCCATTTAGGTGGCTGTCATCTGTGAGTAAGTACAAAAGGATACTGCTGAGCCTTGGCAGAGGCCATTATGATTTTTTCAAGAAATACCGCTGACAAGGAATATTTCACAAAAAGAAACCAAAAGAACAAAAAATGTATGATAACAAACGAATGCAGGAAGAGACAGAACATTTCGCAAGGATTTTTTTATCCTTGCCAAGGTTTTTTTATCCTGTTTTCTTTGTTATCAAATAAAACTGTTATGTGATTGATAACAGTTCTTTGTTAAATTAAACAGGCTATGACTGAGAACATCTCACCATCTTTTTGCAAACTGTCTATTACTGCAGGCACCATCAGTGTGAGCGTTTCATCTGAACATGATGTGCTTTTGTTTGCGTACACACATATAGCACTTACCGATCCTGTAAAAGCGGTCTTCAGTTCGCTTGTACTTCTCTTTGGTCTGCAATCCAGGTTCCTGTCATATGAACAGGGTGAAAGATGGACAGTAGAATGAAAGACGAGAAAAACAAACGGCCTTTTTTAATTTTCTCATTTGCGCAGCTCTTGAACAGATACCCAGCATGTGTGAATCACAATGTCAGAATGCATCGCCTGTGGCAGAGCAAACGATTCAGTCACGCTCACATTCCTGTCGATAATCAATACGCTTCGTCCCAAAAGAGCAACCGCTCAGTGTAATCTAATCAAAACCGTTTGCACATCACACCACAGAGGGTTGACAGACAGTATGGGTGTGTGTTGGGAAGTATTTCCCTACCGAGACAGGCAGTATTTCCACGGTGGTGTTCTCTATCTTGTCCCCCGGGTGCTCCTGGTTTCCGCTGCGAAACAGGAACCTGCAGAACAAATCAAGCTTTATTTGTAAATTTTCACATACATGGATAAGCATTCTTGCACTTTGGTTGCTGCCACACAGACACACAAAGTCCATCATGTCTTTTCGACAATGGGTGAGTTAGTTAAGTTATGCCCATGAAATGAAACATTTGCTCTGCAAAAGTAAGTGCACGCCCTATATCATTAGGACATGGCTGCCAGTGTGATATAACTGATCAAAAATTCAAAGCATATGCTTCTCAGATCTCACATTCAGGTCATGGCTGGCTACAGGTTTTGAACATTAAAACAAATCCAGTATTCTGCCTTTGTGCCTTTCTGTCGATTTCAAAGGAACTGAGGGATGATTTGAATTCACAAAAAGGCACAGTGCGGAGAGTGAGCTCCACGAGTAGCTTTGGACTTGGCATTCAAATGCACGATCATGCCTCCCTTTCTTTATGTGAAACAAGGTTGTTTTCAGTAAAGTTTGGGGGCGCACTGTGTTTATTTTGCATTAGCAGTGAGCAGCCAGAGGAGGAAACATGCCAGCCATAGACGGAGGCAGTGACAGGTCACAAAGAATGCTGTATCTCACAACCATTTGCTGACAGGACAACGTCTCATCAGCATAGCAACACAGTCGGTGTAATTGGTGTCATTCAAAAGCAGTTAGAAACACTTCAGTTACACAGTGGTACACTAGAAAGCCCCTTTCCCCCACTCACTGTCATTAACTTGCTCAGTGACTGACAGTCTCACACAATTGTTTCTCTGTCCTGCTAAAATTAATCTCCACATGACCACATATTAACATCCTATTCAGGCCAGCTCAGATCCAAACCGTCAAGTCTCACCATCAGTTCTTTTTATACTGTCGGTCTTGCTGTCTTTCTACCTCGGCCCCACAGAGAGTAGGAGGTTGGCCTGAGAATGCTTATTTTAGAGCACTCTCATTAGCTCACCCTGATCCCCAGAGACACACACACACATGCACTCACGCACGCACACACAGTGAAGCTAAGCCTGAATCACCGCAGGGAAGCAGGCAGAAATAACTGAAAAGGCAGATTTTTGCATGTGCCTGTATACGTAAATTTGGTGCTCATAATAACTATATACAGTATATGTTACACTGCGAGTGCATGCCGAATCATCTGAATGCAAATCAATGAGAAGCAGGTTACACAAACACATACCTCTCTATGCTCACAGGTCTGTCAAATTTGAAGAGGACGTAGTCTCCAGTGGTAGGAGTGATGGCCCAGAAGAAGTCCTCTCCGAGGTACGTCTTCTCTAATGTGTGACCCTGATACACCTGTGTGAGACAATCCACCACGTTTGTATGTTGATTTTGGAAGACGCTGTCTAAAATGAATAACTGCTTTGACTACAGACTGTAGATAACTGTAGCACACTACCTTCATTGAAGTGGAAACCTCAGCTGGGGGGTTGACATGCATCTTGTGGAGCAGCGGCTTCAGGAAGTCTTTGTCCTACAGGACACAGACAGAGGGGAAGCCAACATTTCTTACACGGGAAGTGGCCTGTACTGTAGCAGCAAATAAATCACTGTGAGGTTGTCAGACTCACTGTGAGCTTTTGGATCTTTCCGGCAAGTGAAGAATGGAGTCCCACATGTTGGAACAGGGAGGGTCTGAACCGCACGCGTAGGCTGGACTTCTGCCGCTCGCAGTGTTTCTTTAGAAAAGGACAAAAGAAGGATGATGAAAACTTACAATCCCCTTACAGCAGCAATGTTTCCATTAATGTATTTGCAATGCACATTTTTAAGTCTTGGTTAAGAAAATTCAACAGAAACCTTAGAAAATCTTAAAAATTAAATAAATAAACATTATTTTACGCTGGCTTGAGTCCGTTTTTGCCTGCTTCGAAAGATAGTTAATGCCCTTAATGTGAAATGGAGCAGCTGTTTCTGCTCCAAGAGAAGAAAGATAATCTGTTTCCCCTGTTGACATCTTCCCAAAGCACTCTCTATTTTTTCACATGCAGATGGCCAAGGCAACTTGTTAAGTTTCTTCCTCTGTTGAAAGGAATGTCGAAAAGCTGAAGGCAGGTGGGAATCATGGGTTCATTTAGACATTTATGAAGCGAGAATGAGGAGGAAAAAGTCAAGGCGGCCCTTCTTCTCAGACATATCACCAAAAACAATAATAATGCACGTGCCCTCTTTCTACTGTAGACAAGCTAACAGAACCTCCTGTGCCAGTAGCCCTTGAAAATCCATCTATCAGAGCCTTTGATGAACTTACATCCTTCTCCACTGCCAAAATTCAGAACATTAGACAAATAGTCAGTGCCAGTAGTCAGGTACGGTGTGCTGTCCATGTGTCCACCTAAAACCAACTCTAATACCATGAGACTATTTGATCCAATCAATGACAAAAGCCTGTAAGACGCAACACAATATTTTACAGGTTTCTAAAAAAAAAGTTTTGGCTGCCATGACTCCAGATCTCCTGCTGATCTACTAATTGTCTCTTCTCTCAGGCATCTTCCCACAAGCCACGAAAACTACAGTTACTCAAACTCTCCTGATGAAGAATAATCTAGGTATATCGGTAATGAATAATTATAGGCCCATATCACATCTACCAATTTTAAGTAAAATCATTGAATACGCTGCTTTTCAACAGCTGACAAATTATCGAATAATAAATGGCTGTTTTGATGTCTTCCCAATCAGGATTTGACCACATCACAGTACTGAGACTACTCTTGTCAAGGTCCCCAATTACATTCACTTAACATATACAGTGGCAAAATTTCATTGCTGCATTTGCATCAACCACAGTGGGAGAAAATGACATGTGGAGTCCCCCAAGGCTCGATTCTGGGGCCTCTAATATTCAAATCTTACGCGCTCCCTCTAGCTCAGACCATGGAAAACAACAAAATATGTTGCCATATTTCTACATAAACACACATTTACAGCGCTGAATATCTGATGTCACACTAAGACAATTACAAAGTCAGCCTACGATAACCTTAATAATATGAATTCATGTTTATATCAAGGAGTTCTGGACTTATGTCTCTGCAGGATTCGGAAAAACTTGCATTCATCTTCAGCAGGCTCCACTACTGTAGTGTAGTGTCTTTACACAGGACTCTCTAAAAAATCCATCAGACGGCGGCACCTGATTCAGAACGCTGCTGCTCGATTCCTTACAAGGACATAAAAAGTAGATCACATCACTCAGATCTTTAAGCTGGTTTCCTGTCCATCAAAAAATAGATTTCAAAATTCAATTAAACCTAATTTAAACCTTGTGTTGCTTAGTTTCTTATTTTATTTTTGCTTGTTTTAATGTGTTGCTTCTTGATGTGTACCTACTTCTTTTTAATGTATTTTAAATGCAACCTTTATTGATTTTAATAGAATTTGATGCCCCTGTAAAGCACTGTGTTGCCTTGGGTCTGAATTGGGCTATACAATTGTACTTCACTTGAGTTGCCCTCTACTTCTTTTAGGTTTATTTGGCAGTTGGCCAACACCTGGAATAGTTTCCGGTCTGCATCATCTACTTCTTCTTCCGTCTTTGTTATAGCCGTAGCTAATGTAACCTCTGCTGCCAACTTCTGACAAAACTATGTTTTCTGTACCGAGCTTAGTCCCTCCAAACCAGCTGATGGACAAGTGGCAACTACAAATGCTCTTTTTTTCCTTCTCTGTTTGCATCATGCAAAACGTTTATGTTAAATATGCTTGACAATCAGATGGTAACACTGTTTTTGACACTCTATCAATACAGTAATCGCAGAACATACCGCATCTTTTTCAGGATTGCAGACTTTGACCCAGAGAATGTGGTCCAGCAGCCAGTCGATGGGCTTCTCCTTGTAGAACATGAAGATGAACTCAACAATTAAGTTCAGGTCTGGAGCCTGGAACATTTTTCCTGTTGGAAAGAGAAAATAATCTAACCAATTTTACCAAATATTTGCAACGGGATGATTAAAATCAGTGGTCCAACAAAAACCAGTTGGACTAAAAATATACCCATTCCTCAGTTACATACTGTAGTAATTCGCCATTTGGATCTGTGTTTCCCTGTCAAATCTCATCACTTCACAATAACCCAATTTCTAAAGTGATCAATGAAATTTCTGTCTTTTCTTTAGTGTCTGTTCCATCCCTTCACAGCAACTATTTATCATTAACCCTAAAAGTCTGACAGGATATGAATGCCTTGCCAAGTTAAGAGGTAGGATATTAAGCTAATAACCACTTGAGAACGGTGAGCTAGCCAGTGTTGTCTGGCTGTGCCATCAGCTGACAACGCACATTTCAATTGAGGGACCGCGGTGGTTGCCCAACATTGATTATGTGCTTAATGCATCGTACCAATGAAGCCCAGCTGAGAGAACTCCAGGATCATCCAGTCCTCCGACGACAGCTGAAGGGCAAAGTTCTTCATAGTGGCAAAGTAGTTGGGCTTGGCCACAATGTCATCCTCCAGCTGAAGGAACAGAGGCACAGAAAGAACAAAAATAAGACAGAAGAAAAGAAGAATTTAGGAGTCTGGGTTTATTGTTAAAGGAGAGGATGTAAAGCAGGAGGGAGACTCCTCTATGATCCTACTAGGGCAGCACACCGATCTGAGCTAACAAACACACTTCTGAGGTGCTATACTAAGCTAAAGTGGCAGTAAATGTCAGACAAGCAATACCTCTTCCCTCCAGGAGAGAGCAGAGAGTAGAAATGACACACCCGATGAATAAGAGAGAGATGGGAGATTAACAACACAGTGAAATTAAAGCCTGAATGTCTGGCGTTAGCACTTCAGATCTGCTGAGCGTAAACATTAATATAAACATTCCCAAATTGGACGCCTAGTTTGGCCAAGAGGACAGATAAGAGCTGTACAAGTCTAAGAGGATTAGGCTCAGAATAAGTGAAACTGCCTTGGCCCTGAAAAAAAAATAAAACGAGAACACTGGCTCTGATGAATGACTGCGTCAGCACACATTTTGCTACAAGTACTCGCCCTGTTTTAATTTGGTAAGACAAGCTCCAAACTTATAGCAAACCAGTGTTAACCTAGTAACATGCTTTCACTCTGATACAAATGCGCAACAGTGTACAGAGCCCTTCTTAAAAGACAAGTTCACACAAAATGAAGATGGAACGTTTTCGTAGCATACAAAACATTTCTGGAGAGTCAGAACAAAACAGATATGCAGCATTCTCCTAAACAACTGTAGTTGATGAGGGACTTTAAAAATGGCATGATCCTAGTCTCCGAGGCACAGGGATCCCAAAATCGAATCGTAGCTTTGCAGCTACAGTGAAGCTTTCAATTATAAAAGGTCAATTCGGGATCCCAGGTCTTCCGGAGATGTGGAATTGGCCAGACAACGTGTATGGAGCCATTTTATGTTGTTGTTTTTTTACATTTAAAAAAAAGTCCCAATCTCAAGTTATTTGGGAGAATGCTGCTACGTTGTTTTGCTTGCAAGCTCAAGAAATGTATTGTGGACTACGAAACTTGGCCTGAGTAGATAATGAACGAAAAATCTATTTTGGGTGAACTTATCCTTTAAAAACAAAAACCAATAAGCTGCTATGGGAACTTTTCAATGACATACCTGGACATAGTAAACCCCTTTGCTCACAGCATACATCATGAGGAAGGAATAGTCCAAATTCTGCTTGGTCCTCCATCTAAAGAAAGCAGAATGCAACAACACATATAATGAATGTCAGGCCGTACCACATAGTTCAGAGCTTCATTCATAACGATGACATTTGAATGCTGCTCCATTTATTTGTAATTCTACAACACAGGTTTGTACAGCAAATTACGGGATGTCAAGATGGTGTGACATTTGTTGGGGTCTGTACCAAACATGTTTTCTTACATCTGGAGAATGAGATTCGTAGGTCAGGACATCTCCGCAGCATTGCAGTCCCTTATTATAATGTTGCTTTGTCAAACATTTTACCTTTAACAAAAACTGCAGCTTCATGCACTGTGTTTATTATTTTCGATATTTCCATCAAGTCTGCAGCCATACTGCTGCAGATTTTTTCCATGTGACGTAATTATTTCCAATAACTCTGTTGTAAGGTCCAGCAGTCAACACGTATGGAAAGAGGATAGATATTTTAATTTCTTTCCAACAAAATAACCTGCCTCAAGCTATGTTTGTTTTGTTTTGAGTGTATAAAAAAAACTATTTCACTGCCTAAAAAAATAAAGAGTTTGCTCACCTGCCTGCCACAGACAAAGGCAGGCAAACATTGGTAATAACAGGGCAGGGGTGGTCTAGAAGCAATCTAACAGCACTATGAATACATTTATATAACCACGATAAGAAAAGACAATCTATTTTGGCTCGAACGCTGTTGAAATGGAAGATTTTTTGTTCATGGATTTTGATTTATTCACATTCAAAGCTTCAGTGTAAGACTTCAATAGAAGTGTCAAATGTAAAACAAAAACTTTCGGTACAGCTCATACTAAAACTACACATACGTGACAAGTGAATCCAGTTGTATTTTAAAAGATATCTTCTGGGATATTCTATCAGTTGAAAGCATGTCACACACACACACACACCGCTTCACACACAAAAAGCTAAACGCTGCAAATTCAGGTACTCCCGGATACAGTGAACGCAACAACAGCAGACTATATGTGAATAATTTATAAACCAGTGCTGTCACACTAATTGTTTGATCTGAATGATCTGCTGTTGCTGCTGTCTGACTCGTGGCTGTTCACCAAAGAGGTTGCAGGTGTTCACAATGCTTTCCACAAGGCAGGTGTTGGAGGTTCGTGTACACGCACCAACACACACAAACAAACATCATTTTAACACACGCTATAGATATGAGGGCATGAATGCACATGCACTTAAATTCAGCCAGGTGGTTGAACGTTGCTGCTGCTTCAGCAGAGAGGGAATTTACTCTGATATCTTCTCAAAGGCACTTCATAATCGCTAGGAATAGGCGACAAAATCAAATATCACAATATCTTATCATTGCCAAACCAGCTGCCAGGCATAAATTATGCAAATCGGTGACGTAGTGCGAATGTCACAAAGTCACAGAATTAAAGGCGGACCTTGTACATGCAAAAGAACCTGTATAAAACGCTGAAGGAAATGCAAAACACGGAAAAGCATAATAGGACTCATTAAAGACGTAGATAACAATGTGCACACAAATAAATAAGCATCTAAAATGTAACCCTTTTCATCTTCTTTTTTAACCACGGCCAATGTTGAACAAGATACTAACTGTTCAGATTACCATCAGAGGCATTGCTCTGCTTACAAACACCCACACATACAAACAGAACACAAAGTCCTCCGGGCCTAAAGGCTACCGTCTGATACATACTGCAAGTAGTCAGCACAAACTGCACCATAAACAGATTTCTAATGAGGCCAGTTAGATGACTATAAAGAGTGAAGATAAGCTAAGAGGATAACAAGAGGGAGCACTACAGAGAGAGAGAGATAGAGGGTGCTGCTGCTGATGACCTTGATCTGACTTTGAGGAATGCCTGTGGAATACTAAGTACCTCGGCAGCCTACCTAAAAGCTCTCGCTTGCTTGCTCCCTCCCACTTTCCCCCCCTGACTCATCCTTCTACTTTTTTTTCTCTCTACAATCCTCATCACAGCTCTCCTGCACTTCATTTCTCTCAGGGCAGGCCTCTCCGCGATTTCCATACTGATCTGTATCGCATTTTGCACTAATTAAGTGTCGGAGCACTGAACTCACAGACAACATAGATGTCATGCTGAAAGTGTGTGAATTGCTTACTTGACTCTCTCTTTAGAGTCTCCAAAAGTCTCTTTGAGGTTGGTGAGGTCAGGGTAATAGGCAGCAGGCGGGGAGATCACCTCCAGCAAACCTGAACTCAGCTCTGTAGAAAACCTGAACAGAAGGAGGTCATTGGTGTCATCAAAAAGTTTGACACACACACCACACACCACACCCACACCCCCACACACACCCCCACACACACCCCCACACACACACACACACACACACACACACAAACACACACACACACACACACACACACTTTTCTCTACCTTTCTGTGCCTCTATCAGAAAATGTACTCACTCTTTCTCCAGGACAGCAACCACGCTGTTAACATAGTCCACATCAGTCTGCAGAGATGACACACACATTGGACACACACTTGTTTATTAATTCACTGTGCAGAAGCGTTTTTGTGCTGTGACTCATTCCGTGTGAATACGACATCTCACCTCCCCGACGAAGACAATGATGACACAGTCAAGTTTCTCCTCTGGTGACAGCTTGTCTATTAGCGAACGCAGCGTCTCTGACAGATAAGACTTCACCTTGCGCTTCACTGTGGGGATCCCCATCACCATGGTAACTGAGAAGGAGACAAAAGTGAGAGGTGAGAGAAGAAAGTGAGAAAGTGTGCAGAGAGAGGGGCTGCTGTTCAGGCAAATCAAGTCAATCCAAAGAACCAAACAATCTTTGCTGTTCCACAACGGCTAATTTCACCAGCCTAGATCTGCAAGCGGAGAAATTCACGGCCAAAGTGACAGATGGTTGTGGGAGGTATGACTGACGGAGGTGGTTTTAAGAGATCTGCACCACCACGCTGCATGTTATTAAAGAACTGTGTCATTTAACAGTCTTATACAACATGGGTGAAGTAATCAAATCCGAATCATACGGATGTTTGCAAGTTACTGATTCAAGCAATGTTTGTACGTGAGATAGAGTTAACAAATAATTATCATAGCTGGCATTCGCTCAACAACATCCTTTATCCCGAGATCTGCAGTGTTGCTTAATTCATTTCTGAGATTTCCCAACCTGCTAATACAGACACAAGCAACAGAAGTGAGAATAAAAGCGCGAACTGACAGTTTTTCAGAGAGCATCCGGCCTCTTATCACTGATTTATCTATCGTGTTTTTGTAATTAATTGATCAAAAATGAAACGATAAAACCATCAAAAAGTTACCAGGCCCCAAACCAATATTTGCGAGGTGTGTTTTTTTTCTAAAAACTCAAAAAAGGTATAACAAAAAATTAACAACAAATAAAAACAGTAAACTAGACGTCCTCCAAGCACCGGTCAAGTTACTTTATAAAATGCTTTTCATTTTATTATGCTTATTTGTCGAACTAACTTCACTTTTTATTTGTTTTGTTTTGTTTTGTTTTCACAGGTCCAAAATACATGTGCATTCATTCATTCATTCATTCATTCAAGTTGCTGAGCAATGGCGTTGGATAAAGGCCAGACTATTTTTAGCAGAATATTATGATGTCACAGTGTATTTTAACCTCTGACCTTTTAGATATCAAAAGTCATAATTTCAAAATGCAGTTGTTGTGAATGCACCTTATATGCACTGATTGCAAACATGAAGCTAATAATCATCTTGGAGCTAAGAAAGGTCACCGGCAGTATCGCAGTCTGCTGAGGGCAGGCCGATAAGGCGAGACAACAGTAAGACATGGAAAGAAAGGAAAAGAGAGAGGCTATTGTCATCCCCTATTTTCAGCTCCTATTGTTGAGGCCTGGAGTGGCAGCGGCTGAACAGAAGGCCTCTTCTTTAGTATGGAGGGGTCCCCTGAAAGGTATACCCGACTGAACTGAAAACCAGTTCATTTTACTCACTAGGACACAAGGATCACTTTCACTAGGCTAAGAGATACTGATGGACTGAGATAGCGGGGACTGAGTATACAGCAAGCCCACACTGGTTCAACACTGTTGAACAAGTTATCATGCTGGATATCTGACAGTGAATCAGTGTTTTACACATCCAAAGGAAAATAAGTCGAGGCAGTGAGGATGAAATTGTTTTACAAAGCCTGAGGGCACTTGTGTATGTGTGTAAGCGTTCAAAAGAGTGGACCACCTATTCAGTGAAATGAGTATCATTTTTATAAAAAATGGTCATGTCTCACAGACTTGATTTATAGTATCATGTTACTTAGGTGGTTCGCTCAATATAGTCAGTCAATAACACCAGGAGCTTGGCAAGAAAAATGTCTTGCCATCAATTACAAGGTAGAGCCATCATAAATTCTACTCCCCATTATGTGGATTGCATTATGCAGAAACAGTAATAATGCTCCTGGTTATATTTGTCCTTTTTGTGTACAATTTAGTACTGCACAAAACAGTTTCACCAATTAAATAAGTCGAGACAGTGAACATGAAATTGCCTGTTAGCCTTTGTGCTTTAAATATAAATAGTTTGACTCTCACTTACTCTTTACAGTGTACTTGCCTTTCACTGAATTCAAATCCTATGTTCACAATCTTTTGCATAAGATGTGCAATGCTTGTCTAGGAAACAGGAAAAGGAGGTTAAGTGTTGCTTTAATGGAGGTTACAAACAAATTGCCCCAAAGGGTATTGGTTTACAAAAAGATGGACCAGAGCTAATGTGCGCGATGTGTTTGCGTGTCAGTGTGAGTCTGTGCGCGTACAGATTGAGAGGGGAAGCATGCTAACTGAGCTGATGTGGGGGCACAAGGGGCCCCATCCGAGGCACAAAGCAAACTTGAGGTGCAGCATGAGTGAGCAGCAGAGTGGACTTGAGAAAGGGTGCAATCCTCCAGAGTGATCTGTGCAGCGTGGAGAATCTGTCCCACTTTTGCTTTGTGTTTCTCACGCTTAGCTCCGTGCCGTATAGCGACACCCACCACCACCAAGAAAGTAGGTCGAGGATGAAAGGAGAATGTGGGAGGAAGGAAAAGAGACAGAGAGTGACAGAATAAGGGAGGGTGGCAGACAGTGAATGAGTGATAATGCATGCAAGTGCAGCATGAGCAGGACCAACTCCAGGACTGCCCCTCCCCGTGTCCCTTGATCAGCCTGCCCGCCTCGCTCTGCCATCCTTTCATCTCGTTCAGGAAAAAAAGCAAAACAATCTCCATTTCTGTCACATCAGTGACAAAAACCGACTTGCCATGTGATACACATGAAAGGAGCCGGTGTTGAGCGGGATATGTAATGTCCACCAAAATGACAGCATGGAAATGTTTTGATTTTCTGTAACTGAGACCAAAGCTACACATTATTTGGTGAAACAGTTAATGTTAAAACAATATTGCAGTATTATCAGGGTTAACTGCAATACTGAAATAAATCTCACTTTTTAAAGAATCTTGAACTCAAAAGCAAGTTATAGATGGTAGAAGTCAGAAGAGACAAAATCACATAACACAATATTATTGACCAACTATGTCGATATCAATATCGCTAGTTGATAATCATGGGTAATGTGGATAAAACTACTGCTAATAATTGGTTACATTAGTAAAACGAAAAAAAGTTTGGTATATTTACGATATCAAATCTAGACGACAACGACTAAGACATATCCCGAAGTAGCAGATAGAGTTTCCAAGCAACGGTAAACAACCCTGGCCTAAACCCTGAGGCTAATGTTAGCTAGCGTACTACTGTTGTCAGATATTAAAACTGACCATTACCAGACTCATTACCTTCTGATTCTGTTTTTTTCTCACTGTATTAGTATTAACGTTAAAGAAAGCTACAGTCTCTATATGTTTACATTTGTCTCCCCACAAGTTCACATGAGGTGCTGCATCTCTGGCGGGAAATTCATCCTGTTTAAATCACCACTATTTTCAAGTCTTGTAGTGTGCGCAGGTTTAGGATTGGAGACAAGAACATCTGAGGAGATTCTCGTTATGTGCTTGAAGCAACCTCATTTCACAGTTGGTTAGGATTTTAAAAGTCCTGTAGTGTGAGCCTGGTCTGAGAGAGAACAACGTTTTTTAGTATGCTAGGTTTGGGGTTAAGGTAACTATGAATTAAATATTTTTTTTAATGCAGATTAGGTTAAATGATAAAATATAAATATAATAAAATGAAGCAATAAACGTGATCACAGAGTCACATCTCTGGATTACTGCAATGAGATTTTCTCAGGGCTGGAGAGTTTTTGTTTGAAGCAGGTTTTTATGCACATCTGATGTCCTTGATTGTTTGTATTTATGCAGTAACATATGTTTGTGTTCTAATTTAAATGCAAGACTTTAAAATGATTCATTAAAATCTTCTTTGGTGCAATTTAAGAAAATCACAACTGTCATGCTTTGGGGTGATTCAGGCATCATTTTATTTAGATTTACCTTCAAAGTAAATGCCAACAATGTTTTCCTCGGGACATGATGTGTTGCTGCTGTGGTTGATAGGCATCCAGAATGATGTGGGTGCCATATTTTAAAGGAGGGGGGGAAAAAGGCTTTCGAGGGACAGTTTGTGTGTGTGGGTATGTGCACAAAAGTTTGGCTAAGCTTCCGAGAAGAAAAACCTACAATCAGCAACCAGAGTGAACCACCTATTAAGTTAAAGTCACTTTTTTTTTTTTAATGGTCATGTCTCGCCAACTAAATTTATGGTATCATGTTACTTAGGTGATTTGTTCAATATATTCAATCGATATCACCAGGAGCTTGGTCAGAAAAACGTCTTACCATCAATTACCACGTAGAGCCATCATAAATTCTACTCCATTATGTGTGCTGCACAATGCAGAAACAGTAATAATGGTCCTGGCTACATTTGCTCTGTTTGTGTACGTGAATACTGCACGAAACAGTCTCACCAATTAAATCAAGAAATTCACAATACTATATTAGGAAAGCCTGAAGAGGCCACACCTGTATCTAACATGCTGTTTGACAAGCATCCCAACGCCCACGCCTTTCGTATGGGTAAACAAAGACGTGGCAATTAGATGCCAATGTCAACAACATGTGGGCATCGGGTCTGGTCGTTACCCTATGTTCAGACATCAGCTGGTAAAATGCACCACTGGAAGAGCCCTGCCACTCTGACATGCTTTACTGCTTGCAGCTGGAAAATCGAGCCCTGTCCTATTTTTTTTTTCTTCAGTGTTGCATTGCAGCGATGCAGCTGGCCAATCAGGGCCCACACCAACACAAAACGGAGTGTTGCTTTTGAAATTCATGGGATATACAGAGATGGTTGAAAGCCAGTTCTAGTACAGGTTAGCCCTATGGGTTTACAACTGCCCATTGGGTATAAACGGGAATATGGGTGAGTGAGTGAGTGAGTGGGTTTGAATGTGTCAAAAGCTACAAAGCTGCCACCGAAGGTAATTAGTTTCGGACTGGACCTAGTTGATTAGATTGTGTTGATTAATGAACTGAGATCACAACTTCTGCCATTCAGAGTGACCGAGTAATGAGCTGAATCAAAGGTTACTCTGCCATGTTGAACACCGTGCACAAGCAATATAATGGGTAAAGAAAGAGAAAAAAAACGAAAGACACAACAAAAATGCAAATATGAGGTTTAAATTACTCTCATTTGATCATTTTCCTGTCCATGCCACTTTCCAACAGAAGCAAAAAGAAGTGTGGCAATTAGCATCAGTGAGCGGGAGGCCAGTGAGGGTCATATTCGTGTCCCTGCCCTGGAAACTACAAGATGGTGCTAGCCGGTTGCCAGGACTTGACACGCTTACTGGCTGTCACTATTAGAAAGTGGTGAGTGTGACTCCAAAGATAACATAAGTCTTAACTGTGATAGCTAAAGATACTGAAAACAAGACAAAATAGAAAATATCAAGTAAAATACTCATAATAATAATTAAGGCTAAATACACTGCATCCACAATCCACATATAAAATATGACCAAGAGGGTGCATCAGAGCCACAGTGAAACTTCCCCAACTCTCCGCATCTGAAACTTTCACGAAAAGGACGATGCGTAGAATCGCCGCATGATTCCTGCACTGAAAGGGCAGGATGAATGGCGCTACTGATTGCAGCAGAAGGAAAAGAGAGAAAAAGGGAGAAAAGAGATCTTCAACTGTTGCTTCTGTCATGTTAATTAGCTGTTAAGTGTAAACAATGCTGGTGTTGCCTGGCAACAAAATAAGCACTATCTGTCTGAAAAAGGCACATGTTGGCAAACTGGTTGTTCGCCAAAGGCCATATGTGTGTTTGGAACAAGCAAGGCGGTATTTACATTAATGCTCTTTTGTTGGTTTCTGCCAAACAGAAGCTTCAGTCAGGCATTCCTCCAATCATTTCAGTCTCAAAGGTTCTCTGAACTGTTTCTTCCCGTAATCCTTGTTCAATTTAAAGTGGGATGATGTCCTAATTTACAAGGCTATAAATATCCCAATGTCAGATATGCTTAGACCAGCAGAGAAACAAGGGTGGGGGTCGTTAAAAATAAAAGACACAGGGGTAGACGAAGAAAACAACGAGGGGTAGAGAAAAGGAGATGTTAAAGGCACTTTTAGGGCCTTGAGGTTAAAACTGTTTGTGGCTATTTCAGTTTGTCCGTGGTGGAGGGGCAGTCATGTGTCTCCACAACCATTTACACAGAGATCCACAATCACTTCACAATAGCAGTACCCCCAGCTTGGTTGGGCATTCCAGTGAACACAATGTAGTAGTGTTTAAAGGTGTGAAGCTGGTGAGACCAAAGCAGTGGACGGCGGGACACTGCATCATCAGTGGCTAGAATTTCTAAGAAAAAAAGGCTCAAAGACTCTAAAAAAACCTTGTCTGTAACAGATACCTGCCCACCTGTCAGAAAAAACAGACAGACTGGCAATGATAGGCCATGCCTTTTTTCTTGTTTCCTATGGGAGTACTTTGTACTCACTGATCAAAACAGGCTGTGGGCCAAGGACAAGAAACCCCTATTTGTCCCAGACTGGTACCTCCTTCCTTTCCTCTAATTTGTCAAGGGCCTCTGTTGTTCCGCTCAGTCATTGTCATTAGCAAAGTGGAAACGTCATTCGAGCTCTTCCGCCCCTAAACTCGCGCCCCAAATTTACCCCACCTATCACACTTGCGATGCAAGATCAGCAATCCTCTGAAAGAGAACTTGATATAGTGGAGGCCACAGTGTGTATGGGCTGCTTGAGGGGTGGAAGGAAAAAAACAAAAAATAAGTTGTCCTATAACAGAGGTGCTGATTGGAAAAGGTGAAACAGGAGAGGAGTAATCCATATGAAGGGGGAGGCCTGGAGAGGACATGTGGCACTTTGTGAGCTTTGCTAAAAAAAAAAAAAATTGTTTTAAGGAAACTACCAGGTGAAGAAGTACACTGCTGAATTTGTAGTGACCTACATGTTTGTACACTCCTTATGTAAAGTTTCTTTTTATAGCACTTTAAGTGTTCTCCTCTCATCTGCAATAAAAGAGAAAAGAAAGAGCTACTGAAAAGCATTTGGACACACAAAGTGCAAGTTCATGTCAGGAAAAACAAAGCAGGATAGAGAGTTGAAGGTAAGAGAGAAATCCCTGTTTGATCAAGCCAAAAGGTAGGACACATGATGTGTAAAGTAAACAGGGAATTATACTGTACATACACTGTAATTATCTTCATCTCTGCATGTACTCCAGAACGATCCTATTGCACAGCTCAGTCCAGAGGGGATACTTGTTGTGAACTCGTCAACAACTGATAACTTGTTGAGACTTGATTCCCTCCCAGGCGTAATGAGTATCTCTAGGGTTTTTTATATTGCGTTTACATAGGAAGACGCGAGCGTGCATATTCCAGAGAAAAACCTCAGTGAATTTATGGACATTACTGCTGTAATGAATTTGCAGTGCGCACATAAGTTTCCTCACCTCCTGTGCGGCCAAGACCAACCTGCACAGCAGGGTGCAGGCTGCCCTCATTGTTGAGAAGGTGAGGCAGGTGGTGGTAGATATTTGGCACCTGGAGAGGTTTCCTGTTTGCAAGCTCCTTCAATAGTTTCTGTGTCTCATCTGAAAACAAATGCAACAGGTTAAGTGGAGTCTCCTTTTTTGTTTGGTCATAAGATGACAAGAATGGTCACTGGCTGCAGGCCCTTTCTACGCGACCAAGGTACGTTTTAACCGTTTGTTATTTTGGTATAAATGACACATTCAGAAACAGGTCGTATTTTCTGTTTTTTTTTTAAATTTTGGGCAGACAACAGAAATCACCAATTCGGCTCGATTTCTTGTTAGAGTGGGGTAAAACTTTTAGAGAGGCGACATAAAAAGTACGTGGTTTAAATATTTGGTTATAATCTTTTCGAATAATATAACAATAACAGTTCAAAAAGTTGAATACTTCTGTTGTGTTGACACTTCGGTTTTGTTAACTCAATATGCAGCATTTCTCTGTTGCATGTGTTCTGGGATCTGTGTCGTTTTGGTTCTGCATCGTTTATGTATTATCGTTTGACCTTTGCTGCACATTAACAGTCAATACAATATGCTATTGCATTTAAGCTCTGTGGTTTGATCTGTGTGGTTTACACTGTGTGGTTTGATCCGAGGTATGTCTTTTTAATGCAATTTTTATGTCTTTTAATGTAGTTTGTATGCGCCTGTTAAGCACTTTGAGTTGTCTTGTGTCTAAATTGTGCCTTGCCTTGCATTACTTTATCTTGTTTATTTATTTATTGAGGCTATCGTTTTCTCTTGCATTACTTTACAACCCATGCACCAGCAGAACATTTCAAAAATGGATGAAAGGTTGTTCATTTGATATGAAAAACATTTTTATTGTCATTGAAGGTCATAAAACAAAATCATGTGCGGCACCGCTCAGTAAGAGCATAATAATGAAGCTAAAGACCGTCAGTGTGGTCTGTGATCATAACGTAGTCTCGTCTGTCTGTCGCAAGATATTTGTGTTAACATTGCGCTAAAGGCCGAGACGTACGCGAGAACCTTTATTTTGAAGAGCACAACACAAATATAACTGACAAAGCACACTAGCCAATCAGAGGCAATGGGGTGCCGAAGCCCCGCCCACCAATGGAAACAAAATATTGAGTGGTAAATTTGTTTTGTCAGTACAAACAAAAAAACAAGAAATCCAGCCGAATTGGTGATTTCTGTAGTCTGCCCAAAATTATAAAAACGAAAATACGACCTGTTTCTGGTTTCTGAATGTGTCATTTATACCAAAATAACAAACGGTTAAAACGTACCTTGGTCCTACGCTTACCTTACCATACTGCATTGTGTAGCATATAATAAAACCGGTAACCTAATTGAGTTTTCACTTTCCATTTGTGTGATAAAATCAAATTCTAAAAATGGAAAAGCATAACGGAAGCATCTGAAAAAACCACAACTGTCGTCACTCTAATTCACATAAAAATATACTGACAGATCATTTTCAGTTTCAAAAGCATAGCACTGTTATCAAGATAATGAAACTGAAAATGGTTCTTTTAAAAATGTGAAACTATGTGCACCGTAAGCTTGAAAACAAAAAATTGCAAACTGGACTTTTAAATATTTAATGTGAATGTGAAATGGTCTTGTGATTGGTACACTTCAGCCAACAGGATTCTATAACCCACCTATAAACCACCTTCTATAAACGGCTTTGAGGGCTGACTGATTCAACAAGAGAGGAAATGAAAGGTACTTCCCCTGAGCTTTTTCTTTGAACGATTAAGATCATGTCTTTCATATCACAGTGAGTCACATTTTCTAGAACTAAAAGGAATATTTGTTACATCTCGGAGCACTGCATGATTTTGATTTTAACCTCTTCAACCGGTGATGCAGGCCCATGTACTTACACCACAAAGATGTATTCTTCATGTGTGTTTGTAAGCGGCCAGTCACCTGAAAAGTTTGTGAGGGCATCTTTGCTGCTGTTCGTCTCTGCGATGGCGCGCCTGAACTGCTCGAGAATGTTGTTTAGCTCAGACGAGCGCTGCAGCGTCCGGTGCTCTGCCACACGAAGGCGTTCTTTCAAGGCATGGAACTCCCTCTGGTATGCTATCAGCTTCTCTATAAGAACAAATAAAGAAAAAGGCAAAGTAGGGTGCATTAGCAGGTGACAACGTGCACATTAAAAATTTCCAGGCACTGAAAAAAATTTAAAAAGTCAGATAAATGGACCACTGTTTGATAGGTAAGGGAGAGCAGGGTTCAGCCGTGAAGTAAAAACATCCTGACAGAGTTGCACAAACAAAAATCTAATACTTTGAAGGTCGCAAGTCTTATCAGTGTGGTTAAGATTTTGAAAAAAATGCTATTATGTAATATATCATATGATGCTTATATTTCACTTTCTTTTCTAAGTAATCAAATTTTAGCATATATTTAATTACAGTGCCTCTATCACAAACTCAGCCAGAAAGCCTCTAGTTAAACTAAAGTCACTAAAGTACATGTAGCAGCAACACCTAAAAGAAGAACAGTGACAAATCAATTACCACACATTACCCAAAGAGCGCTCACAACTGCCAGGGCTGTGTAACGCACTAAATGAGCTCTCTTAATAACAGAAAATGTTAGGAATTTTAATATGCAATGTGTGTTTGGATCAGCATCAAAATACTGGCAAGGATAAACATTCATGTGTACCAGTGAGTTTTCATGCCGGTAGTTTTTTTTGGAAGAAAGCATGTACAAACATGCCCTTCACAGTGTGAGATATCATGTTACTTGGACCTTGGTCTTATCATTTACATCCATAACGAATGACAAAAATGTTCTTTATTCTGCACACAACCAGAAACACCTGCTAATACTGTTGGCAACATTAGCTGAACAATGAGTGTGCTTTTTCCATCTCTCACTTTTATATGGTTAGCATTCACAGATGAGGGCTGCCATTTACTGTTTTCAAAGATGGACGACATGACAGCTCCCTATAAGAAAAGCAACAACATTTCAATGGGCCCCTGACTGCAGTATGGTTCACAACACCCAGCCCCCCTCCATGTTAGTGGATGTCAAAGTACACGTCAAACAAATTATTCAAAAAAGCATTTGCGGTAGGCTTTAGCACCCTCAAGTACATTCAGTTGTTCATTTCTCTGACAAGATCGGTTTTAATCATTTACATGATACTATAAAAAGGGGGTGTGACGTCATCATTGACAGCTGCACTCTGCTCGTGATTGAGTGCATGGGCAGGACATCGACACCGCAGCTCCGACCCCCAAACCCTTCTGCGCAGACTCTGCTCTGAATGCCCTCAGTGCAAGATGGCAGCGCTCATATCCAGGATACTTAACTTCACTCACTTCCACTTTTGCATATAGAGAGGAAAGAGAGATGCGCCATACATCTTTTTATTGAGCAAAAACAGTCATAATGTGACCTTTTCTGTACATATTTACAGGAGCAAATTGGAGGAAACTGAATCTGTACTCTGAGAAAAGCTGCTGCGGGAAAGGAAGGAGCTGCCTTTTTCCTCATCATCACTGAACTTTTCGTGTAGCATATGATGGGATTATCGATAGTGATACAGAAACTCAGGAGCAGCAATTCATTGGCAATACCAGCTGCATGTTTTTTGCTGAATTTATTGTTGAGGTTTTGAAACAGAAACTGCTGTGATGTCTATTCAGGAAACAAAAGTTTAGTGGTAGAGGAAAGGAGAAGTGGCATAAAAAATGTGGTCTGTCAGTGGGTCGTGCAGTCAGCCTGTCTTGCTGCTTGGCTTATTTTACTTAATTAAGTTTCTGGTTGAATGCTCTTTGTGTTGAGTTTATTTTCTATTTGAGTATACCCACTTAGATCTTTCACCTAGGAGAAAAGCGCACAATAGCTTAAGTTCATTATAATAATTTACTTCCGAAGGTGGTTAGATATTACTTGATTTAAGGGCTATTTTTTTAATTATCGATTACTCAGCAGATTATTTTCATGGTTAATTACTTAATCGTTCGTCTATAAAATGTGGAAAGTTTTGGGAAAATGCCTCAAATTGCTTCTTCTTCCAAACAACATTCCAAAACCCCAAAGAAATGGCAGCCAATCCTTACATTTACAAACCCCAATTCCAATGAAGTTGGGACATTGTGTAAAATGTAAATAAAAAACGGAATACAATGATTCGCAAATCCTTTTCAACTTAAATTCAATTGAATACACTACAAAGACAAGATATTTAATGTTGTTTATTTACGGTTACACAACGTCCCATCTTCATTGGAACTGGGGTTTGTAAGAAGCTGCAAATGTTTGACATTTTTGATTAAAAATGACCAAAATAACCACAAATGTAAAACAGTAATGCTGATCGACTAATCTATTAATCGACTAGTTGCAGCTGTACTCGATTTTGTTCAGTAAATTCATTAAGTCACAGTCAGAGTACAAAGGGGAGTGTACGTATGTGTGTGGGTTAGGTGTGGTTGTGGGTTTGGACAGTCTGATCTTCCTCTGCCAGTATATTTGACATGACCTTTCACAGAACCCTCCCCTACAACAAGAAAACAAAAAAACAAAAAAAGACTCCCTTCATCTTCCCTTCTCCATCACTCCCTCCCGTCTCTGACTAAGCCATTGTCCATCCACTCTGCCCTCGCTCCTCTTCCACACAGAAACCATGTTGTTCCTCCTGAATGTTCATCTCTAAGACACACAGACAGATGCTGTCATTTGGCCCTAAACCTCTTGAAAAGGGCAGCTTCAAACTAAAAACAGACTTTCATCTTCACACGAGTCCCTTGATTGTTGGACTCCTCCAGGCCTGTTGAGCTGAAACCACACCTGTATCATCACTGTGCAAAGAAACAAAGACAAAGGAACAGAAACAATAACTAGATATGGTTTCTATTTAGCTACACGCGCAGATGTATTCGGCGGTGAAAGTGTATCCCATCAAGCACGAGCGGTGTGGCAATGCTAAAGTATGCTGTGCAGCGTGTACTCAAGTCTCTTGACATTTTTCTTAAATGTCGCTAATGAAATACATGAACGTTATGTCTTAACATGAAATCCAAACAGTGAGGTGAGTGAGTGAGAATAAACCTGTTCTACTTGTTTATAGTCACTGGATGAATGAACCGAAAGTATTAAACAATTAGACCTACCTGTGGTCTGGAGTATATCTACACAATCTCATTATTCACACACACACCCCAAGTAGTTTGCCTTACAACAACATCTCCTCTTCATTTACAAACTGTCTCGTGCCATTCTCCTCACTTGACACTGTTTTTCACATTTCAGCATTTTTTACTGTAAAGGATGCTCCAATTGATTAAATGAACTGATTGGTGGTCCTTCAATTTGAAAAAAAAAAAAGGTGAATGAATAAACATCAACTTATTTGTTGTTTGGCATATTTGACAACTCTATGTTTATTCATTCATGTTGATCCCTGGTCCATATATGTACTCCAACTCCATTAGGAGTGGGAATCACAGAGCAACTCGCGATGCGATACGATGCGATTCACTATACACTGCCCGCGATAGTATCACAATACATTGATTTTGACATACATTGCAAGACAATCGTCTAAGGAAACATTATGATATCTGTCTGACTGAATACAAAATATTCCTCAAAAGAAAAAAAGAAAGAAAAAAAATCCCCTCATTGTGTTGATAGAATTTGACATGAACTGACAGGACACAACTTTCAAACAACAGCTTTGCTTAAGTTGTCTTTGTGACACACTCACTGGCGGTAGTTTCCTCATGCCCATGTGTGTCATCATTCCCATAGAAAAACACCCAGAAACTTCCAGAAACTGAACAGTTCCAAAACAATACTAGCAAAGATAAACATTTATGTGCGCCAGTTTTTGGGAGAAAGCATGTACAAACATGCCCCTCACAATGTGAGTTATCTTATTACTTGGACCTTGGTCTTGTCATTCACATCCATAGCGAATTATAAAAATGAATGAAGTTTACACCACAAGGAGTTGAGAGGTAGTGGCTCTGGTAAGTCAAACTGTCAGGGGATTCTGTTTAGAGCACCTGCATGTTTTAATAAAAATATCAATATATGGGACCAGTATATCTATAACTGAAAAGAAGAAAACGATGCAATAGCCTATATTGCCGTATCAATATTTTGTCTTACCCCTAAACTTGATATATAAACCAACACATATATAAATCAACACTGCTGGAAACTTGTGCAACCAGTAATACAAGAAAATAACTAGTTTCAGCCACAGTTGTAGATGAGATAGGGAGCTTGAACATACTTAGTATATCTGTATTAAGCTGACTTCCACAAGAGATTGTATTTAGTAGAGTCTCAATTAAAACTTCCCATCTAATTGTTCATTGGTCTTTTCTTTTTTTAGGCTCTGGGAAAAATAAGAAGATTGTTCCCAAGAATGAGGAACTTAGGTTGTAAAACTTACAGTAAGTAATGGTTTAACAGCACTCATTGATTCATAGTCAAAACATGCTTGTTGTTGTGACACATCGCTTGCTCACTTTGACCTCACTGACAACATTAAGTATCTGAAAGCTTGACACCGGAGACAGAGAGAGAGCAGACAGATGGTGTGAGCTTGACTACACAGATCTTTAAACTATCATCTCCTGAGCTCCACTTTTACAATTGAGGACAGGGATGATCTAAGTGCTGAGAAGTACTTCACAGAGATCCAACCCTGAACTCACCAGAGTGTTAAAGAGTTTTATCAGTCAATCCATTAGCTCATCAAAAGCCCTCACAGTGATCTTGTCCTTGACCTCACCTCCCTTGCTGATGCATGCTGCTGACTGCAGCTTCATGAGTGCTGATGAGGGACTTGCGCAGTTAATGTTTGCATGAGTAAGATAGAAGTGCAGTACATGATATGTAAATGGATTTGTGGGAGCAAAGTCTTGCTTTTCCAGCTAACTTTCACTTCTTGCCAAAACCAATTTAACAATCACAAATCATGTTTAAACAAAAAAAAATAAATCGGAAAAAAATTATGCAGAAGAAGATGTATATGAGAAGGAAATCAAAATGAGGACCATTTTTCATTGTTAATGTAACATGAAAAGCTGGAAAATCACTCTGTTAAACACCTCGTTTCCTTGAAATACGAGCGCAGCTGATTTTTTACTGGAAGCACAGATGATTCAGCACCAGCTGTTCAGAGGAAATCATGTTTAAAAGGGGTCAGTTAACCCAAATTTACACAGAAAAAAATGCTACCAACATAGCCTGCATTTGTGAGGCTGTTGATGGTGTATTTTTGAGGAATACAACATTAATAGAATAATTCTATTTTCTTGTCAATGTTGATGTTTAAATTGATCCTTTGCTTGCCTGTATACGAGTCAAACCTTCATGTAAATGCATGATTACGACGAAAGAGGCACTTTTAAGATTTACTGGAGTTTCGTTTTCGGGCAAGCTAATTTTCAGTGGAGTACAGGGGCACTGTCATGCTAGCATCAAAATCGCTATCTTTAAAACACTAAGAAGGCTCGACACAACATGAAACTTTGCTCGTAGTATCACCAGGGTCTCTACACATGAACACGAGCATTGACAACATTGTTTGTGTACTAAAAAGAAGGTTTTTGAACTAATCACGTTAGCTGCTGCATCGTTGTTTCATGTTGTGTCGAGCCTTCTCATTGTTTTGCTAGCGTTGAAGTGCCCCTGCACTCCATTGAAAATTAGCTTGCCCAAAAACGAACTTACGGTTAATCTTAAAAGTGCCTCTTTCGTCGTAATTATGCTTTTACACGAAGGTTTGACTCATATACATTCACAAAGAAAGCCTAGGTTGCTTTTTGGCGAGAGTTTCACTTTAAGCATCGTCATGCTTAATCGCTGTTTAACACTTTCTTTATTCCCCGTCTTTGACTTTCAGTTATTTTAACATTTTATCACTTTGCTGTTGTAATACTTAAGGCTTGGGAAATGATATCTTTACTGTCTACTTTCTTTTTCCTTTGTTGTCTGTGCTGTTTTCATTTTGCTATTTGAGGTACTTTGGTCTGCATGTCTGTATGGAAGTAGAAGTCGAGTTATTAGGTGTCCGAGTTCACGTTAACAAACTCTGTCCTTCTTTTAATGTACACTGTTTGAACTGTGAATCATGCACTTTGCCATTAGTCCCATTTGCCAAATTTTTTTTTTTCCGAATTTCCATCTCAGCAGACTGTCTACCATGTTCAGACAGAAATCCAATTTACCTCAAAAGGCACTTCAGCTTTTATTCACATTATACTGTAAAATCAGCAACCTTAACAAAGTTAACGCTCCTTAAATTTGATGCCGAGTTATTGAGCTTTTCCTTACACACGTGCAGCTACAGATGCCACTCTGCAGACATCAGAATATGTTGCATGCAAAACATGACCACAGAATCTCTGCATGTATGAAGACCTCAAGCGGTGCACCTGCTACACTGTAGCTGCTATGTGCCACACAAATCATTTCGAGCTGTAATCTCTTAAGTAGAGCAGATGGTGTAAAAACATGAACTTGAGATTAATAGGATCAAAAAAGGAATGGTTTAAACGTGCTGGTTTTGCTCTCATTTGGTGAGCAGATCTAATAGTTCACTGATGATCCTGCGTTAATCTTACATGACTGATGGAGTTAAACAACTACATCTATATGACCACATTCAACTGAAGAATCGCAATGTAGCGTGGCTCACATCCGATGGACAAAAATTAGATTACTTATAATAAAAACTCACTAACACAGATCAAACTTTTTGGGGGTTAAACAGTCGGACGAGGTCAATCACGCAACACTTATCTTCACACAGGAACAAAAAACAAGCACACCAGCACACATAAATAGTACTGCACATGCACAGGGTAGTAGTATTGATTTTTGGTGGTATTTCCCTGAAGAGAAGTGCAGGTCGATCCATCATGAGTAGGCGAGTGGTACTCCCTCAACGGTTCCATGTAGTTTGCAGAAAGACAAAATGCACACCTTTATCCCATTCTGTCTGTTTTTTTCTTTGCAATACGTAAGAATCCTTTCATTTTGAAGTAGGGCTTTAACTAACGATTACTTAGAATGATTAACCCGCCGATTATTTTCAAGATTGATAATAAATAATTGATAATATAAATAATTATATGGAATAATAAACAAGAAAAATGCTCATCACAATTTCCTAGAGCCTATAGTGAAGTCTTCAAATTGCTCCTTATGTCCAAACAAGAAGACTTTTTGTTTACTATCATGAATGACAAAGAAAAGCAGCAAAGCCTTATATTAAAGAAACTGGAACCGGGAATTTTTTTACATTTTGTGCTCAAAAAGCAATGTATTATTAATTCTATAGTCAAAATAGATGGCAATTCATTAGAGCTGCAACTAACCATTTGCCATTACTTTACAGTAACGTGAAAGAGTTGCAGGGTCAAAAAGTTAAATAGTATCAGAACAGGCCAGACTAACATTTGCCCATTTGGCATCCTTCCAACTCAGATTCCTAATTTTGCCTCCTCATCATGGGCTCATTGTTTCTCCTGACCTCCACCCACTCCTCTTCCTCTACTGTGCTGTTACTTATGATAAGCTCCTGCAGCCTGCTGTGTTTCCTTTGTGGCAGAGCATGCTGTCTGAGAGCATTGAGCTGCGAGTGTCGCCCCGCTCTGCTTACTTCCACTCCTCTGGCTCCACTTGGCTCCCGTAAAGCTACTATCTGCCAGGGATATCACTCTTTTTTGGCACAAGCCTTACTTTCAGGGATGACACCAATCGATTGCTTAATGATATCCGGTGGGATCCAGAGCTCTGCGTCCACGACAAAAATGAACGGTTGGTTGATAGACTGAAAATAATCTATTTTGATCACAATCTAATTTTGAAATTCTTCAAGCAAAAATATTAAACATTTACAGTTTCCACCTTCTCAAATGTGAGGATTTGATGTTTTTTTTTCTGTCTATATGATAGAAGATTGAACAGTTGATAGTTTTGCACTATTAGAAAAAAAGAAAAGACGAGATTAGAGAGTTACCTTGGGCTCTGGGAAATTATAACAGGTATTTCAATATATTTAGTCCATACATAAGCAAAACAATTAATAAAATATTAACATAATATCCTATTAATTAATAGGGAAATGTTTGGTATTCTTAGCCCTGACTATTTTGTCAGAATTTATCAAAAACGTAGTTATTTTAATTAAAATCCTACTGCAATTAAGTTACAGATATTGCTAATGAGATACGAGTCCCAATTTCTAGTCACGTCGGAATAGTCTGTGAATTTCTGCTTTTCATTTTCACTGTGGAAAAAATGACAACATTCTTTGTAGGAATCCGCACCAAACAAACTGCACCGCTCTTTGTGGCTCCTTTGCTGGAACATTTTGGAGCTACTAATGAAAAAGAGGTAGTGGTGTGCTTGAGGAATGCCTTTATACTATCAAACTCACGAAAAACACAGGTGCTCTCGAACAAAAGGGTCAGCACATGAGAGGAAAAAAGTCACTTCAGGCACTCCTGCATGGAGCAGGAACAATAAATACTTGAATTAGGTTATAAAGCCTTTATTCAAAATGTGGCCACTTGCAAAACAATAAAACACAGGCCGGTTTCTACTCTGAAGGTTTTAATAAGGGTGAATAGAGGCTTTTTAAACTTATTCAAGCATTTCCTGCGCCATGTGTGAAGTTTGTTTTTACCAGTATTTTAAAATCATTTGACTCACTAGTTTTGGGGCAAGGGCGTTCACAGACATGTGACAAAGATATGCAACAGAGGCAGGACAATTTTTGTTTTTTAACACTTAACTTAGCCATCACAACAGGGCACTGAAATAATAAACTTTCGGGGAATTTAATAATTCTAATATACCGTATGCATCTTTGATTACATTAAATTCACACACACAAAAACAGGTTTTCATATCACATATTGGGCAACAAATATGCCAATACTGATATATCTGTGATACACCAATATCTGCCAGCCAATTTATCGGTCAGGTTCTAATGCGGAGAATATGATTTGTAAGCCAAGGCACGTCTGTAGTGAAGTGGACTGTCTGGCTTCAGCGGGTACATTTTATAACAAATATACACTTTCCACATCTGCATGGCCACCAGGCTTCCAACCAGGCTTGTGTGTGGACTGTCTGTATATAGGCCAAAACACGTTAATTCCAGTGAATTAACTTGTAAACCTTTTTTTTCGTGAATGCAAAGATCACCACCTTTAGCAAAGCTCTCAAGAGCAGACCCACACAGGCAAACTAACTAACATGTCCTTGTTCAGCAAGATTATGCAACACATAAAGTCAACAGAGAACGGCTAGAGCTCAACAATCACCTTCTCTCCCCTCTGACACTGAGAAGGAACTGTGTGCCGTCAGGGAATTCTGTCCACAAGCAGAGAAGAAGCATGCATGAATGAATGATCAGCAATGTGGGATACAGGAAGTGAGCAGAAGCACGAGGAGGGAAACGGCGATTGTTAACTCACAAACAGCTGAACACGCCTGCTTTTGTTTGGCCAGACTTGTGGGTATGTGCATGTGACCAAGTAGAGAATAAAACACAGAGAAAAGAAGCAAATCCTACTGTCTCACTGCCCTGTCAGCACTCTCATCCTCTCCCTCCATCATACAGCCCACCTCAGGCTCTTCTCATCCTCTCCCTTTTAAGACTTGGCCTTTTCTACTCTCTTCCTCCTTCCAGGCCACTTAGGATTTTGTCTGGCAGACTGCCCGCCCCTCACAGTGCACACAAACTAAATGTACACACACACACATTCAAAACCAGTCACTAGAAATGAGAGAACACAATGTGAACGCCATATTCTCTCCTATTCTGACCAATAAACCATGTATCTGGCCTCCCACCCTCTGTATCTGCCTGCTCATTTACCTCCGCCACTGCAAACACTTGTGCTATTTTTGGCCCATTGTGTTTGATGTGATGATGGAAGAAAACCATGCCTTTAAACACAGAGGAAGAGGAACGCATGGGCTTTATGAAAGCAGGAAGGAAGTCACATTTACAGAGGGGAAGACTGTAATGAGCCCGGTAACATTCTCAACAAATCTGCTGAAGCCATAAGCAGTTCAGCAGCGTCTCAGACTACTGTTGGACATCACAGAGGAAGTATTACAGTGCTCACAACTAGAGCCATGTCCTGAAAACATCTGGAACACATCATTTTTATAACTTAACTAAAACACCATTCCACTGCGACACAAGTTGCCAAGACACTTCCTTAGTCAAGTTTAAAGGGAAATGTCAAACACGATACATTGTTTGATTGTATTGACAAGGCAGGTTCAACATAACCAGGATATCCTCGCATTAATTGGCTTCACGGAGCATCAGAGCCATGATCAAACTATACGCTTGGACAACGGTGGTTCTCAATTCCATAAGTCAACCCAGGGTTTTCCACATCTAGCCATGTGAATGTTCACAATACAAAAAGGGGTTATGTTTGATTTCGGGGGACGGCACCGATACTTAAATTAGGGAGTAAGAAATTCCAATATTGATGTATCAGTCAAAGAACACAGTTCTATTGCCATGATCCCTTAAATGGGGTTATCTGACACTTGTGACAAAGATATTTAACAGTTTTAGAATGCACTCACTGGGAGTTATAATATTCATGTATGTATGTATACATTTTCTGCATTACAGTCCTTCCCCCTAAACAGAGATTTCACATCGGCGCATATTCCGCAACACATAGACCGATAGCAATCTATGATCACAAACAAGTATTATTCTACAGGCAGCAGAATGACAAAATATACAAACAAAGAGCAAACTATAATATGGACGAATATGAATAAGTTAAACACATATTCTAGACTAAAAGCAACACACTTACAGCTGCCAAATGCAGGCTCGACAGCTGGCATTGAAAAAAAAATCCCCTACTGTGTGAATGTGTAAGGCTTATAATATCACTGCCCCATCATTAGGACACAAGCAGATCTGATTATAATTACATTTGTGTATTCCATTAAATTAATATGTTGCGTAGATGTAGTCTGATGACAATTCAAGAGTTTTCATTTAACTCGCACCAGAGCTGTCGAATGGACTTGGGAGCAAATCAAAAATAAAAACATAATTCACGGCAGTACCTCAACTGACTTATAAGCAAAACAAGTACAAGGCTTTGGCACTTCAATCCCCGCAATGCAACTGCGTTGACATTGCTTGCAGCTATAAGTCAATTTGCACAAGCCTCCCATCTCACCTCAGGCTGTCTCTACAGGTTCTTCATCCTAATCTTGAACTGGGGAAGCAACCTTACTACTCTAATGAGCTGCAGGACAAACTGACTATTTGGTGTGACTGACTCTTCTTGTCATGTCGGTACAATGTTCACAAATCACTCTTGTAAACGAGATCTTCATCTCAATCCAAGTGCAACTATGTCTGAAGAAGAAATGAAGTGCATTTCAACTGTGAAAGTATGTTTGTTTTTTTTCAAAAAGCTACTTGTGGTGGCAAAATGTGCTGATGGCAGGAGAAGGCATTTCACATAAGGCTGACAACAAACAAAGTGGTTAATGTGTGTAGTTTACTGTCACTAATGTTCTTTACCGTCAGGAGGCAGATGTGGGTTGTGTAATCTAGTTTGTTTGCATAGTACTGTGATTGAGGATATTAAGACATCTCTAATACGTTCTCCCCTGCTACCCACTCATTAATTTTAGTTGTGCACCACCAAGTACACTCTGCCATGATTAATATGGTAAACACAAACAGATTAAGCTCTCCTAAGCCGAAAAGGCAATGGTCATATTTTGAGCTAATGCATAGCTGTTTAAAAACACTGTTACTTGTTATCAATATATCAGCAACACATCTCATATTCATCCCGCTAGTCCACATTGTTCAGGTTACATTTGAGATGTTACCACAGATACTAAAGAGCAGTCTCTCACTGGGGGGTTGGGGCCGACTCTGACAGAGAAGTACACATTCTGAAGAGTCATTCAACATGGAGTGTTTGGACAGCTGACTGGCACAGCTCTCATCACAGCAGTAGAGTGACCAGGAACGAGACAGGCTGGCGGAAGCATCAGGTTAGGGGGAACGAAAAAATAAAAATAAAAACTTTGCCTAAGATTACCTCTTCGCCCCTATAGCACTCCAAACAAAACCACCAGCGGTGTCTTATATTGACTACAATAATCATACAAGACTGTCATTAGTTAAATACAAACATGCTTTCCGTGAACAGCTACTAGAACCGCGTTGGAATACGTTTCACTTCTACAATGACTCAATGCCTGAGGCCAAGTACGCACGAAACACCCACGCTGGGCAGCTTCAAGAGAAGGAGCCATCTATAACCGCAGGGAGAGATGATATGGGACATCAAAGAGGCTTGTATGTTTAAAAAAAAAGAAGAAAAGCTGTATTAAAACATCTCATTTTAAAAGGCAAGAAGCAACACAGACAGGCAATGAACCAGAGCAATACAAGATACAGAGCATGAATAACGCTTGTGATGTTGTTGATGCAGGTGGAGGCTCCACTTGAAGGCAATACACTAATCAAAGTTTATGTATACAATACTGAAATATTGTTTGATTCTGCTTCAGGCACCCTGAAGTGACAAAATCATTTTCCAAAGCATGCAAGGACATCGTATTTTATTTGGGATCTTTGAAAAATGTGTCCAGTGTCTCGATCTGACGGCATCCCTTTCGTTTGTCCCCCTGCCCAAGCTAAGACACAAGTGTTACATTTGATCTACAGTCACATAAAGACAGAAAACCGCCCAGCATTGTGCATAAAGAATGCAACTTTTCAGCAAAGAATGAGAGCTATTTGTTTCACATAAACTAATGCTGCCCAGAATTTATGATTTAAATCAATACCACAGCTTTCACTACAAGGCCAAAAAGGGATCTTCATTACTGCCTGCACCCTGTTCACCCAGAACGTGAACATTTGACACCTTCCGTAACCCAAACAGAGAAGAACCTTTGATTAAACAAACAGGCTTGCTGTTTACAATACTGTGAGGCTCAATGCGCTGCAGCAAGCAAATAGACAAAACACAAACAAATGAAGAGAAAATCTTTAAAAACACATTGGCAGCAGCATGTTGGAAAGAAATGCTGCAAATAAGCGAACAAGTCAAATCAAGAAGCACTTTCTCCAATTTGTCAACACCTACGTGGCAGCGAGACACCTGCTGCATATAGAGACAAGCCAAGGAAATACAGGAACGCTGCCAGCACTACACTACACTGAACTGAACTGATGAATATGTCAATTATAGTGCTGTCCGAAAGTACCGAGAGGGTTTTTCTTTTCTTTTGAATTGAATTTAGTAATAGTGTCTACATGCCTACTGTTCTTTGCCATTTATTAATTGTTCGTTTTTAGCATCGAGGGGAAACTTGTATGCAGGGCTCAACAATATAGATTTCCAACGTGCACGTGAGAAAATGCAAGAGAATATGTTTATGAGCTGGACGTGAGCAAACATTTTAATCATCCAGAAAACATTAGTTTAGTTGGGTGGACTTTAGTTGCTGCTTTGCATTCATGACGCGCTGTGTCCTTGTACTGATTCATTTACTCAAATGAAGAGTAAACCTGAAGATCGTTGTATGACTTGCAGCCTTACTGTATTTGTGTTATGATTCTGTAATGATTCTGGTCATATTTGGAATTAACTGGCAACAAATGCCGTTTTTAAGTCATTGAAAACAATTTTGGCCCCCATCCCAATCAGAGTTCTTTAGTATTGTTAGACCTGATAATTGTATGTTTACCTAAATGTTGATTTAATATGCATCTGGCATACACGTTGGGCCAAATGCTGCAAAACAAGCTATGGTGGTCCATTTTTCTGGTATTTGAATGCTTAGAAAGTGGAACAGTTGACAACATGCCAAAACCAACAACAGCAGAGGCAGCTGTAAGGGAAAAGTAAAAGGGTACTTGTTTCCAGCTTGTAAAAAAAACAAAAAACAAAAACAAGCCATATATCATGATTTTGTCTTACACAATTATCTACTTGATTACAAGGGTTGGATGTCAACAGCCCTGTTCTGACTACAGACTTGCTGAATCATATCAACAGGTCCAGCGTACAGATCAGAGGTCTTCCTTACTTGACCTTTGCTTATCAAACGCACTCTTGATGAGTCTCAGCTTGCTGTAGTGGTGCCACTGACTGCACTCCATTTACAGGAAAATATTCAATCGAGCTGATAAGCTCCAGAGTAATCACAACATGAGCCCTTGCCTCGGAATTTATCTAAGGGTTGCAATTATTTACACTCTGCTGATAATAAGTCACCAGGGCCCACAACCCTCCCCACATGGGTAAGAGAGCTCTGGGTCCTTGCAAACTAGTGAAACACAGACGCATTTGTTTAATAAGCCGGAGCCCAGATGTCTGACAGGACATGTAATAAATGTGGTTGTTGTTCCAATGAAACATTTTGAATTTGCCTGCAGGAAGGGAAATGACACGGACTGGTGTGTTAATCAAGTTACACACTGTGCTGCCTGCGCTTTAAACTGACAAGGGAAGGGCTAAATTGTCCCCAATTGACTGGGGCCGGGCAGAAACAGAGCAAATGTGCAGATAAGCAGCTGCGAAGGGTGATACGGACTGAGAGGAGATCAGCCGTGCCGTCGAACTGTGGAAAACGCATACATCAGAGGGAATGGTACATGATTGAAATCAATAAACGTGCACTAGTTTTGGAAAGGCGAGTCATTAAACCCCCTGTACAATGTACGTTGCACCACAACAACGCATGGCATGTCACGTTGCCTGCTAACCTCCAGCACAGACACGGGATGGGGTGCGAAGTGAAAGGCTACACCTGCTGTCCTACGACGCGCTGCTGCTGCTGCTGCTGCTGGAGTCACGTCATCTTCATGTGAGCCAGTTTGTTAACAAGGCCTCCCAACAGTCGCCTCTCCTAACACAACAGCCCCGCGGCTACCTTATGTGTGTATGTATGTGTGTATGTATGTAAGTGTGTGTGGTCACCGTGATAACGGGAGCGTTCAGCCTACCTTTGCCATTCTGCCACGCTGTGTACCAGGACAGGCTGAGGAACGACGTGAAGAAAATAATCGCAGTGGCCACAGTTCCATTTCTGAGCCTCATCTCATTTCAGCGATGCCTCTCCTCGGCTGAGTGTCGGGGACCCCGGAGCTGCCGCTGCCTCCCTCCCTCCGCTCCTCGCTCTGCCTTCAGGGTGTCGAGGCGGGTGTAGGCGCAGGCATACGGAGGCGTTAAACGGTCGGAACCCGAAGAAAAAAGAAAAGGGAAAAACGCGCTGTAGTTACCCGGAGTGTGTGAACGCGGACTTGTGCGCTGGGAGGGGAGTGCTCGAATGTACCCTCAGTCTCGGTGCGTCTTTCCTTGTCGTTGGTCGGAGGGCTGAACTGGCTCCTCCTGTAACGTTACCGTCCTACGGCGATCGGTCACGAGTCAACTGCCTTCCCGGGCAAGACAGCTTACATGGTCTTTTAAAACTGAACTGGCTACCTGCCGATACAGTCCATCGTATGTTTGAACAGCCAGTCGTTAGCTACAAGTTACAAGTGGAAGGCATTTCGAGTGTGTGATGGTCGGTCCTCTGGGATAGGCTGCTCGGTCTCTGACGGTGGCCGACAGGCAACGCCTCAAATCACGTTGATTCCGCTTCAACTGGCAACAGATGAATTTGAAAAAATAAAAGCCAGTTAACCAAGACTGTGGTTGTTTGTTTTTCAACGCTGTCCCTTTCAAGCGTGGAAGGGGCGACCTTGCTGGCTTCTTTCATCTGTTTAAGTAATGCATTTCGCCATTTTCACATAGGTAACTTTTACGTCAATAGTTCTACCTTTAGACACAACTGAACACTTTTGGAATTGGCCACGTGTTCGCGCGATATTTTGGACCTGGTCCGTGGGCTGACGGAGACAACCCAGCAAACAGAACAAACGTTTCATGTGCACGCTGAAAGAAAATGTCGCATTGTCTATTTGCAACTAGTTTACATTTTTATATCTAATTTTATCTTATTTGTTTATCTGTACATGTACTGTAATGAATTTCTTCTGTCTGTGTACATTTTTTGAAGTTGTATTATTGCGACTGCTATACGGACAGTTTTAATGGACTTAATTACAGATTGACATCTTCAACGCATCAGAAGAGGTCGTTTCACAGTGCTTCCAAGTGTACCAAATGTTTTTTCTGTACATAAGGTTGATTTAGTGACGGTTTATAGTACAAAATGCACATTTCTGTTCCCCTGCTGCAGTATATATTTGTATTTATAATACTCGATGCTTCTAATGTTTAGTTTAATTTATAAGCGAACTAGTGATACTACACCAGTAATTGTCAAAGGGATTTTACGGACGTGAAGCCAATATAGCATTTAAAATGCCTTGAAAGCGTTGCTTGATTTGAGAATTGAATAAACCCCATAATTTGATTGTTTCAAAACAAACGTCAGACCGACACGTACATTCACTGCCATACTGATGTTAACGGTGCCCGTCTGAATTCAAGTTTACTTGATTTACTTCTTATGCTGGCTGCATGTTTACATTGAAACTCGGCAGAGGAAACAGGTCGGTGAAACCACAGAATAAAACCTGCCAGAGGCACAGTAGAGTTTGCCGTTTGTGGTTTCACACTTTGTGGCTGTCAATTTATGTTTAAATTATTTCACACGCCTTCAAAATATGAAATGATCACCATCTGCTTTCGAAAATATTAAGACAATCTTATAGTCAATCCTGCTGCAGTATCTGACTCCCGATCAGTGTACACTACAACTTCCGGCAAGAACTTTCAAAATAAATCCTTCAGTCCTTGAAGCCATCGCTGAAAATCCAGCTACTCTGAATAATGAATGCATTCTTTAACAAACCGTGTATCCAGATGTTACGTCAAGATTAAAATTACTACATTACGAAATGCCTTCCAGTAAACATTTGAAGATTGTGGGAAGTTTCGAGGTGCCAGCCACAGGCCTCAAGCGACCACAGTGTTTTCCACCAGGCAGCAGCAGTGACTCCTCACTCTATAGCAGAAAGAGCGCCATCTACTGTGCAAAACCTAGTTGTTTCATACTAACAGATAACACAGCCTCAAACAACAGGAAACTGACGTCAACTCGTAGCTACCTGTTATTTTAATGTTTTTTGTAATACTTTTAGAAAAATAACCACACTTAGCTTTGTTCACATTTTTAACACAAAATTTAAGAAAACAGAGCTCAGAGGTGTAAACATTAAATAACCTTGAAAGGTTAAAATGAAAACACCGTCAATTTCTATTTCATCTGAACAGTTTGCACAATAATAGTGTGTGCGAACATTCATTTTATTTTTCAAACAGCACACATACTTTAATGCAAACCCACAAAATGTCAAAAACAGTGTCTATAAAGAATATATTAAAAGACAAAGTTTTCTTATGCTTGCTGTGACGACTGTGGCTTCCTTATGGACTCTACATACATTCACAGACCAAACAGGAAACTGATTTTGTGAAATTTTGCAAAAGAAAAAAGTGAAGAATAATCTTGAATAACAAATTGAAATTGCAACTGTAGTTCCAAAAAAAAAAAGGAAAAGATTTTGAAAATATTCTTTTGGCACCACATCTGTGGTGTAGACAGCTGAGCGGATCCGTGTAGGCTGACACAATGCAGCGGGATGCAGATCTTTTCTTAGAAAGGTGTCGCTTTAAAGTAGTCCTCCAGTGGAATGAGTGATACGCCTCCAATCCAGTCCTGCAGCCAGACCTGGATCATCTCCAGCTTCATGAAGAACCACTTGTGTCCCACTGGCCACTTGGCCATCACAGGATGTCTACAAAAATAAAGAATAATCATGAAGACACATTTTGTAATTTTCCCTCATTTTCAAGGTTAAAGGAAGTCAACATGTATTCATACACTACTGCATCAACAATTAGCTGACTTACCTTGAGAACATTGCTTCTTTTGCAAAAGCAAGCTCCTCTGGGGCCACCTCGACCATCTTGCCTGTTAGTGTGAGTCGAGCACATCTTGGATCCTCTGGATCATACACCATTTGCCTTTAAACACAGATGATCATGTTACCATTGTGACACACACCACACCAAACACAAATACAAACACAAGCTTTTTTTTTTAGCTTTTCTGAGCCTACAACTAATTTAACTTCAGCTGGCAACTGCCCCAGGGCCCAGAAAGCTCCAGGCTCACCGTGTGTCAACTGATTTGGGCTAATCATTACTTCGTCTGCAGGCAGTCATGCATTTGGTCACGTTACAGTGTGTATGCGAATATGTCCATCTTTCTATCTGTCTGCACCCATCAACCTTAATATTTTAAGGCAACAAGCCTAACACTGTTTGTGCACATTTATGACTGCACGGTCAAGGACCTATCATGGTTATGGTTTTTGAAAAACCTATTTTAGTGACTGCACTGTTTGATACCACCACTGACTCCTCTTGACTAGACGATAGTGGCTGTAAGTAAGCAACTGCATCAGTCATCACAACGTGTACTATTTACAACATACAGAACGGCTGACGGCCGATTTTTTGGTGTATACTTTTTATGCCATTGGCCATTGATGTCTTTAATATACTGTATATACACCTAATTTCTTTGCACATTATTGTACAGTTCTTTCTGAACTAGTCACCATTATTTATTCTTTAACCTAAATGTATGTGTCCATTTGTTGTTGTCCTTGCTTATATCTGTATGTCTATTTCTGTGTTGGAACACTGAGAACGATGTAAACTGGAGTCAGACTCCTTGACACATCCTGCCCTGCACATCCTGTTCCCCAGCCACAAAAAATCAACCTAGCTGTGGGAATACGTTAAAGTCAGGAATTACCTGCAGAATTCTCCCTCAGCCTCGGAGAATGTGAGCGAAGCATAGGGATTTTTCTTCAGGTCTGATACAGAGTTGTCCATCGGAGTCACATAGAAGTAGATGACTCCGGTGCTGTTGTCCAGCGGTCCATCACTTACTGAGAAGATGTTCCCAAAGGGGAGACCGTTGATCTGTGCCAAGAGTAGGATATTAGCAAAGATATCCTGCTACAGAGAAGAACACTGATGATGTTGAGTCAGAGGGGTCTGAATGGGTGTGAATCCTTTTTCAATTTTAATAACAAACAAAGATTAATCAAACATGCAATTATCCCCTACTGCATGTTCTTCAGGCTATTAAATCAAGAGTTGAGACCATCCATAACAGAGTAGCCATCAACATGAATATTTATGCACTTTCCGTGGTTAAATTTAATCAATATCGTCACTGGGAATCCTCACCCTCTGCATGTAAGAATGAATCCTATTACCCATTCTTTTACAAGATGTGAAGCTGTTTCAATCCTAACCAACAAAAAATATGATAAATACGCTTATGAAATAACCCTAAGGTCTAGAGCTGCAACAAACGCTAATTTACATGACAGATTTCAGACTATTTTCTTGATTGCAGAATGCTATGTCTCTACCATCTTTTATATATATATATATATATATATATATATATATATAT
>CAEMYA010000012.1:1795237-1816199 GCA_903131615.1 Diplodus sargus
ATATATATATATATATATATTTTTTTTTATATATATATATATATATACACACACACACATACATACATACATACATACATACACACACAAATACATACACATATATAGACTGTATGTATAAACTCTGACAATGTCCCAAATCTTGTTAAACTGACACGATTACCATTTAAGGTTTTATACATTGGATCCACTTTTCAAATTTATCTCAGAGCATCTAAATTTGCCAAACTGTCTTCCAACAAAATTACTAGATAAATAAAATGGTAAATAACGGGTTCTTTATTTGATCTTATAGTGACAGCAGTGGTGGGAGAAGCACTCAGATGCTTAAGAAGTAAAAATATAATTACTTAAATGTAAAAATACGCTTGTACAAGTAAAAGTCCTGCATTCAATATTCTACATGATGAAGATAAAATTAGAAAGCCCATAACCCCTCAAGGTCTACTTGAGGTGTTTTTTTTTGTGTGTGTTTAAGTTCAAAATGTGTGCGCTCAAGTGATTCTCATGTGTAACTTGATGAAACTTTAATTGTTTGGGTTTTCAGAGGCTTACTTGTCATTTTTGTTATGGGACAAGTTACAACTTCATCATTTTCTTTCGTACACGGTGTCCTTACTTGAAACCCAGCATAGTTTTCACACCTCTAACCAAAGCAGCCACATCACTGAAAACATCTGGGGGATGTGTGCTTGGATTTGAATCTATATTAATGCCACAAGATTGGCATATTTCACAAGTGTATACTGTTATGCACGCAAGATTAAACATATCCTAGATGTGTATGTAATATATATATATATATATATATATATATATATATATATATATATATATTTATAAAACGTTTTGCTGTAGCCCAGGCTGTACGGACATTCTTTAAGTGTTTTGCCGGTTATGACAAGTTTTCTAAACTTGCTGCAGGGCCAGTCTTAACGGATGACTCCACCAATTTTACACATTAAAGTGTGGTTACAAGTCTTGGGCAATACTACTGTGTACAATGTCAAACAAGTAGTGTAAGCTTTTAGTAGCTCCAGAGGGAGCTACATGTAATTTGATCAACTGCCTCCAGTGATGTCACTCAGTGGCTAAACTGTATTGTGGGTAATGTAGGCTCCAGTGTTTAAAAGGCAGGCCAGTGGTCACAGTACTGTTGGACTCATTATGGGCGGTTTAGAAACAAATCATCAAAATTGACTTAGCTTAGGAAGGAGGTATATCTCATTCATTTCTATGCATCATTCTTCCTTTTCAGTACTTGGTCCCTACATTACCCATAATGCAATTTTCTCATATTGCAGTAGAACTCCCCAACACCTGTACACTGGTGTGGTTAGTTATCCTTGAATTGTTGAGGCTGTTGATACAATAGTGAGGACATACATTGAATGTAGCCTTAGGACCACCACCTCCTGTATGTGTTACCTTGTCTAGAGTTGAAATGGTGGCCAGATGTCCCCAGTCACTGTAGTGAGCTATGTATCTGGCCGTCCTGGCGGTCTCCTGGTGAGGTGGAGGAGGAGGACCGCTGCCCCCGGACTTCTTCACCTTCTCCAACCGATATGAAAACAGGCGAGAGGAGGACAGCTGCGCCACATTGTCGTTCTCCGGCTTCACGAGCTCTCCGGGGCTCTCCACGCTGTCTCCGAGGACGTTAGAGGACGGGTACGCCTGCTTCCACAGCCCCGCACTTTCCACCAGCAGCGCCGGGGCGACCTCCTCCGACAGGTCTGCGTCCTCCACCACGTCGTTGGAGGAGACGACCCAGGACATGGAGCTCCTCAGGGTGTAGCTCCGGCATAGGCACAGGACACTGGCAAACACTGCCAGGGGAAAGTAGCGGGCCCTCATGTCATTGAGCTCGGACAATGGCTGCCCCTCTACCGCTCTCTTGTTTACACCCTCACGTGGATGTGTTTTCGTAACACGGGAAGATTTTGCAACAGCGATGAGGCGACACAGCGACCTCTAATGCTGAACCAGGGTTACTGCTCAATTTATAGAGAAAGGTCATGATACTCTTACACTGTAGACAGGGGGCTTTTACTAGTGCTCAAGTACAACTTAAGAAAGTAAATGTGTAGTAATAATATCAAGGCCAACCACACTTTGCTTGGGCATATTAAAAGTACTACCACAATGTAAAAACAATCCACTGCAAGTAATACCCTACACTCAAAAAGGTAAGTAAAATTATGTAGAGTGTAATGAGCTCAAGTAATATAACTACAAATACTTCAGATTAAGTACAACACCCGTGAAAATGTACATCTCTACCATGGAATTCGTGTTTTACACCTACTTCTACCACACTATTTACAAAATCAGAATCAGATCAGAAATATGTATTTATATTATATATATTTAAACCTGAGGAGTTACAAGCTGATTAAAGCAACATAAAGATTACATTTTTTGCTCAGACTCACCTCAAACAAACAGTCTTCTCACAGTTCACATTCCCTCTATGGCCATAAACCTGCGACAAGGGGTCCCAACTAATGATTTATTTCAGTGGGTCATCGGCCATGAAGGTTGGGAGCGCTGAAATTACACGACCATATATTACCTTGTAAAATGATTTTCCAAAACATTAACATGCAGGATTTACTTTGTGTTGGAGTACTCATGAATTGTTTAGTTTGGTAGCTGCTTTTACTTTTGTGAGGGTCTGATATTCTGTACACTTAAATGATTCACTACATTATTACAATATAATACCGTCAACAACAATGGACAGGATACTTAACAGAGGCTCTGTTTTACTGAGCACTCACCATGTTTTAATATGTCCAAAGTAATCTGAATGTGTAAGACAAAGTCAGCCAAGCATCTAGATGTACAGCATTGGAGCAAGTGCAAGTTTTGGGTCATTTGTATGACTTATTTGTGTGCGTCTGCATCGAGGCAACTAAGTATTGGTAACATGTTTCAAACCAAAACCTACATTAATGATATGCAGTGCAACCTACTGTTTAAAGACCCTGTAGTCAGAGGTATCAGCTGATAAGAGCTTGATAAGAGAAAATTAAATTAAAAGTAGTACTCTTACTTTGTACAACATTGTATGTCTGCATGTGCCAGTTGGCCATCATGATAAGAGAAGGCAAAAGAACATCTTAATTCCACTACACAGACACTTTTTTTAGGTGGAAAAAATATGTGCATATATTGGTATAAGCATCAGCAGTTGGACAAAATAAGTAGAAAAACATATTGGATATTGGCAAAATCCAAAATCATGCCTCCTTACTGCAGTTCCGGCCAAGAAGAGCAGTGAGCTAATGGTTTACTTTTACAGTGATGCACAGCGCAGGACGGGTTCTCCATCAGGCCTGCAGGCAGAGGCCAAATTATTGTGCAAGTGTATGTCTCATGATATACCGATACATTACTGACTTAGACTTTCCACATTAAGTGGAATTGCTACAAATATATGTTTATTTATCTATTTACATTCACTCTTGCTTCATAACAACTAGTTAAAAAACTGATGATTTAGTACATCTTTATCCAGATATGAAGGGTTTTAATTTAGTCATTTAATATCTTCTCCTTTGCCATGTTACATTAAAGCACTCGACAAAGACACAAAGGCCGACATTAGAAATTTTATTATTTAATATAAGCTATTAACAGCGGTGACATGTTGAATCACATAAAACAGTTTTCGGAAATGCCATTTATCTTTAAGTGCTTGTGGTAGACAGGGATTATAATTAACTTTTCAATAGATACTCTGTCTGTCTGTCTCTCAATATAACATTAACACAATTAAATAAAAGTTAACACACACACACACACACACACATTCAACAGCCTTAGCAGAGTTGAATCAACACCATCCTGACAGACTCAACAGATTGTCTGTAGGGCTGTTGTACAACAACATGTCTGTCTGTCTGTCTGTCTGTCTGTCTGTCTGTCTGTTTTCCCTCTCACTCCATGGACTTATCACTCCAGGCCATAGACTTCCTCTTTGCCAGTTCCATCCAGGACGGCTGGCCACTGTCAGACATTGGGGGTGACGATGAGGGCGATGAAGATGGCTGCACATTCTTCCGCAGCCATTTGTCCTCACGAGGTCTGTCTGGAACTTCGGTGGGACACGACTCTATAAGAAAGAAAGCTGCATCATGTCGCCAGTTTAGTATCTATACATTTGCACTGATTGTGTGTCAACCCACCTGCAGGTCTGTCTCCTTGTCTTCCCTCTTGTTTTGTGTCTTTGTTCAGAGGAGTGGGTTTTGCCAGGGCAGGGGATTCACCTGATGTCTGCGCCTCTGTCTGAGCTTTCTTCACGTCCACCTGGAGAAAACTGTGAGTTAGATCATCTGAATAATCATGAGAATAATCGAATGATACTCTGTACTTAATTAATTGTAAAGAAACCCCATGAAAAGACCCAGACCAACGAGGAACTGATGCTCTGATTCTCTCTGATTCTATGCAGCCAAAACAAGATGCAACTTATTCCTCTGCACCATTATCTTCCTCCTCCTCATTTGTGCTATTAAAAACACATAAATAAGCCACAACATTGCAATGGCAGATGTATTTCTTCTTCAGAATGGACTGTGGTTTATGTGGAGTTAACCCCCTCACACGAGAGCTAAAGTGACTACAATCTCCACAACTGCTCTATTTACATCTGTTTGCTAAAAGAACGACTGTGCACAGCAGCTTTAGGAAATTACAGAGTCTTCTTTAAAACATAAAATTACATCAGTGACCCCATTTTTAAGATTTAAGTCCTCAGAAGGAACGAATAGACCCGAGACTGATGCTGCGAGCCAGGCAACTCGGAACTCGAAAGTGTCTGACCTCCTACAAGAAAATCCAGAGGGAACGCCACCAAAGTCGGAATTTCTTCTCCCACCTACTCTGACATCATGAGGGAGAAGTTGCCTGAGGTCACACAATAATGGCAGCACACATACGGAGTGGCGTAAGACCAATTTGAATGGAATATTCACATATATTTCCAAGTATAAGAGTGCCCTTACATTTTATGTATAAGTGTGCCTCATGTGTAAAATGATACATCATTCTGTTACAGTAAGACAATTTCTTTGTTAACCTTGGGCGTCAAGCACCTTGAACGCTCGGGGGTCGTAAGTTGGGAACTTCAACTAGAAAATTCTGGCCTCTGATTGGAATACAGCGCCTTAGACAGGGTATATGAATCAGAATATAATGAGATCGAGCCCCTAGGAACAGCACCCGGTTTTGAAGCAAATTTGACACAGCAGTTCAGCTACAACTCACTTGATGCACACTGGCCAAAAAATACGTTTTCCCTAAAGTTTACATTGTGAAAGAAGCTACTTTAAAATGGTGGGTACATTTCTTTGAGCTGGAAGATCTGGGTAATTTTATAACCCAGGAAGTGCAACTTTTTTTGGTTCCATGTGCCACTGAGCAGCTTAGGACTGAACAGGGCCGCACCTCCAACACTATATAAGTCCATGATTGAGAGACTGACTGTTGCACTCTTGGTTTTTTACTTTTCATGGGATTTGTCATTGGAAGATATAGAATAACAGCTGCCTTATCCTTTAGCTGATTTACGGTCGAACACCTTATGAAACACAGTTACAAAGAAGTACCACAAACCCCCTTGGTTCCAGGTGTAGTCGTCCACTCTGCCCGTTTCTCCAAAAAAGCAGCCCTCTCACTCACTGACCCAGCCCAAACTGGCCGTCTTCCTGACTGCACTGCACCCTCTTTTTCCTGCACGGTGGCTTCTTTTTCCCCTCTTCCCGAGGCAGAAACTGCAGGAGGAGGAGGTGTAGCTGATGAGCTGGTAGAAACTGGAGATGGAGCTGAGGTTGTAGATTTGAGCTGATTGGCGGAGTGAAGACCTCCCCGACTGCTCCAGGGGGGCTGCTGCTGCTGTTGCTGTTGTTGCTGTTGCTGCTGCTGCTGCTGCTGCTGTTGCTGTTGCTGTTGCTGGCCAGAGGAAAGGTAAGATTGTGCAAGAGACTGTGTGACGCTCCCCTGTGCAGACTGAGAGGAGGTCTCTGTTAGAGCAGAGTGCACGGGAGTCTGGGTTGTCCGCGGGTTGGTCTGAACAGACTGTGAGGCAGACTGAGTAGTAGCTGGGTGTGACTGGGGTTCACTGGTTTGTTTGGATGGTTGTGCTTCTCTGGAGGTGTTTGACTGAATGGGAGATGTCGTGGATGTCTTTTGTTGCACCAACACGAGTGACGGTTTGACAGTGTGTGCTTGACTTCTACTTTCTGCCTTCACTGCATCAGCTGATGGTGGATTTGCAGCCTCTGGTCGTGTTGTACTTTGTTGTGTTTTCACAGACGGTGTCTGCGTTTGTGCAGCAGTCGGCGTCTCCGTTTGATTCGTTGTCTGCGCCTGTGCTTGTGGTCGGGCAGCTGCCTGCGTGCCCGTGAAATCCCTTGGAAATCTGCTAGTGAAGAGCTGCTGAAGGCTTCTGGTCTTTTCCATCGCCAAGCTCATCCAGGACACCTCAGATGGGGCCGTCTGGGGAGCCGCTTGGGGGGCAGGCTGGGGCTCCACGAGGGCTGTTTCAGCTTCTTTTGAGGTTGTTTGGGCGTCCGTTGGCTTGATGTGAGGATCGCAGGTCGATGGCGGGTTATGCTTGACTGGAAGGGAGAAGCCAGATGGGGCGGGATCTGAGGGGTGACACAGTTCGGTTAGACACACTTGGCAGCTCTGTTAAAAGTAGCTGAAGCAAGTCTGGTCTGGAGTACGAAGGTCCCATTTGGTCAGTGAGAATCTTATCACCCAAGAGTTAATGTTTACTATGTGTAAATTACAGTGTACATGTGTGTAATGTTTAAATCTGTAGGGATCTAGAAGGAAGATTAGATGTAGCACTGTATGGAATTCATTAATAAGTAAACTTCAGATTAAAGGGTAACTCCACAAATTATACACATTACACAGTGAGTGACATCACTGGAGGCCATTCACAAAAACATGTCCAGCTTCTTCTGGAAACACAAAAAGCTACATACTACTTTTTTCACATATGCAGCATTACTCCCCAAGACCTGTTAACATACTTTTATGTTTGAATCGGTGGAGTGGCCTGTTAAACATCTTCTACATGGTAAGATTATTACGACCTCTCAGAGACTCACCCGCCAGTTGAGGGTCTCCACAGGTGGATGGTGTTGATGAGATGTTTGTTCGCAGTTTTTTACTCATATTCCCGGCATTATCGCTCACTTCCTCTCTTTTGTGTTTCTCGCTTTGCTCCTGACACACTGGCGACTTCGAGGTCTGGCTGGAGGAGGCATCTGGCCGTAATCTAGTCGACTGAGATGTGGAGCGCAGTTTGATACCAAACGCCGTCTTTCCTTCGTCCTCCTCGACCTCCCGTGCTTCCACTGCCTCTTCTACCAACTCCTGGCTGCTCTCCACTTCTTTCTCCTCGGCGGCGCCTGTTTCTGTGGTTACATTTTTAGATGGTGTCACTGTTTCCGCCTTTTTGAAGCTCTCCCTCTTGTCCCATGGAAGAACGGAGCTTTTGTGCGCCGCCCCCTCCTGTCTAAGTCTGCCCACAGCAAAGGAGCCCCCTCTTGGCTGTGAGTCTCTAAGTTCGGCCTTTTCCTTCATGCTTGAAAAGGGTTTTTCCTCCATCTTGTGCCTGGCTTCAGTCTGCTCCAGCACTCCCACAAAACTGCCTGATCGGGGCCTTTCTCCATCTCGGTTTTTGGCAGTGGTGATGGAGAAATGGAAGGACCCGGAGCCTGCGGCAGGTCTCTTGATCGCTCTCGTGCTTTCTGTCTCACCTGGCTGGTGAGCAGAAGAAGACCTGAGTGCCACAGCTGGGCTGAGGGCATTGGAGAGCTGGTCAGAGGAGGCTTCGGTCATTCTAGACTTGTTTGGAGTATTTCTCTTGTCTTGGGACATTGTTTGTATCTCAAACCCTGCCTCTCTTTTGTCCTTTACTTCTGACGGTATAAATGATGAGTGCGGCCGCTCACTGGGTCTCACATCCGCTGGCCTGTGAGGCTTAACTCTGAGTATCTGTGGGGGCAGAGGGTGCACTCTGCCAGGGACAGCTTGGTCCTGTTCGGGAAAGGTTTGGCTGGATGATCTGGTTGCTGCCTCTGGAGTGATTGGCACCACCTCTGGAGATTTTGAAGGAACGCGCTCGGACTTTATGACAGCTCCTTCTTGTTCTGTTTCCGGCATCACCGGAGTATTGAGCGGCCGCTCTTCCTCTGTCATAGACTCAGGGTGGTCGATGTTGTTTAAGTGAGACCTGGAGTCAGTCTGAGAAAAAAACAGAACGGAAGGTAAGGGAAGTGCATGAACTGTGTGTTGTTTGTCTTCACTGACAAAATACTCACTGTGGCAAGTCTCTTCTTGGTGCTGGCCCTCTGGTTCCTGGGCTTGATAGACATCCGGTGGCGTGCAGCAGAGCTATCCAGGACGGGGGTGAACTGGGCTGGGGAGCTGAAGTCCAGTGGAGACTCAACAACAGAAGAATTGGGGGGGATGGAAGGTGGCAAAGGATTGGATGGAGTCGCAAATTTGGTTGATGCAGGTTTTTGGTTGGGCGAGAATGCTCGAGTGAACGGTTGCGACATAGTCTGAAAAGAAAAGGAAAATCATAATGTAGGCTGACAAACCTCCTAAACTCTCACAGTGGTTACAGGGTATATTGGAACTTCTTCCCCTGGAAGCAATGACCAACTTCCTCAAGGACAAACCTCTGTTATTTTATAAAACTTGGGACCCCTTTTTGAGTTATATCGGTATGGAAAGTGCACAGACTCTTGGACTCTATGACTTATCTGGTCAGACATTCCTAGAAAGATTCACACCTGAGTTTTGCTATCAACCAAACATATTGTAACCCCCACAATGCCTGGATATCTGAATTTATTTATTTATTTTTTTAGTATGCATGTTTCTTACTGGGTTTTTTTTTCACCTTGTGGGGGGTTTCTTTTTGTTTTGTTTTGTTTTGGGGTTTTTTTAAGAAAGAAGAGAAAAAATAAATTTAAAAAAAATGAAATAAAAAAATAATAATAATGTAGGGTGAACATGGAGCCACATAAAAAAGCAGTCACAATAATGTATTATTTGGACATCTAGGGGTTTTAAATGATAAGGCTGTTTATATTCTATGGTTTTCATATAGCAAACAAAGTTGCTGAGCCCCTACATTGCCCACAATGCAAGTTAGCCGCAAAAGGCTTTATGCTACTTTTTCACATATGCAGTAGTACTCGAGTCAGTCCCACAGGCACCACTCTGCTGCTGCGAATACTCACCAGTGCATAACATCAGTTATGCACTGGCAGTTATGCACTGGTGCACTATCAGTGTCTGAAAACAGTCCCCACTGAACGCATGATTTACTATTTAGTAATACTAAGAAATGTAGTGTCCAGCTGTTGTAGGATTATTTTGCCTGTTTTAAGAAAACTGAAATGATACATTTGTGACCTTTTTTTTTTTAATGTGTGCTTTAGGTAGGAATACATGACTGAGAGCAGCATTCAAGCCTAGTCAGTCACTACTGACACTTTGTTTTAGTGTCCTCTGTACCACCAGACTAAAGAGCAGCTTCTTTTCTCTGGTTGTGAGATTCCTCTATTTCTCCTCATCATACCAGCATAGAACCATAGTTTTCATTTTATTACTTTTCCAAACCAGATGAACTGGAATCAGACCCGTGACAGGCATTAAATATAACTATTTTAGTTATAAATAAATAGCCAATCTTCTCGCTGATGCATCATTTAAAGGAATTCTACCATGCATAGTGCCGGGTCCTCATACCTCCAGACTCAAAACACAAACAAAGAAACACATGCACACAAGAATTACACTTGCATAGGCAAGATGTCCAAATATGTTGCTACACTGAGAGGATGCTGCTTGTCTCTCCTCTTCCTGTCCTTGCTATGGATGGAGTCGAACCAGAGAGGTTGGCAAAGATTAAAACTAGTTTATTTAGCCTGCCCTTCTACTCTAAACTATACTTGACATGAACTAATCTAATAGGCAGATTACTGACCTTGTGGCGATAAAGCGGGATGATAAACTCACCTTGCCGAGGGTTCCCTGCGTTGTGACATCCCCTCTAGAGATCTCAGAGGGGCTGTGGGGGTGACTGTCGTCGTCAGAGAGGCTTTCCTGATCCTCCGGTCGTCTGACGGGCAGAACCAGAGGAGGCGGCCCCAAATGCATCTTCTGCAGCTGGAGCTTCGTCTGTGATGCCAGAGCACAGGGTTTTTTTTAATAAAGACTGCATTCAAAAAGGGCTCAATTGTCAACAAAACAACCTAGAATAAAGGTTTGTACCTGCAGAGCTTTAATCTTGCTCTGAACATTCTCCTGTGATAAGACCCTGGCTGGTTCAGCATCTGTCAGGACCTCATCTGCCAGAAAGATGCTGTCATGGGACAGTGCCCGTGATCCCAGCATCCCCTGGGGGCATCTAGGGTGGCAAAACAAAAGAGAGGTGAAGGCATAGACTGAAAATCAGAACAGAAATGCATCTGTAAAGATCTGCACATCTGCAGTCGTGTAGACACTCACGCCAGATCTTCCTCTGATCCCAGATCTTTTCCGGCCGTAATGTCGCTGGCTGACTGGCTGAGTTTGGCGTCTCCCTCCGCACCTGCTCTCTTCGTCCTCCTGAAGAGGCGTGTTTTCAGAGACTTAAGCTTGGACTTTTTGCGTCCTAGCAGAGATTGAGATGGAGACAGATCCAGGTCACACACACACACCTCCTCTCTACACCCTATATATTCTCTGATGGTCTTTTCTAATTGTTACATCAAATCTGTGTCAACTCCTGTGACAGATTATGATCCATTATTGCTGATAAATGGTGCCTCAGTGTATACCGCTGACATGTGTCAATGTTATGCTGACAAAGTCCTTCATTTTTAAAAGCTCGCTCTCTCTAGATGATAATCTCACCTGCGATGTCCTCGGTGCTTCCTTCCGTATCTCCACAGAAAGACTCCATCGGTCTGATCCCTGGAAGACGTGCAGGACAGACGACGGGGAGGTGTGTGAAGAAAGACGAGCAATTGTGACAACAAAGACTTGAGGCACACACTTTTAATGGGCTGTTGTCACATGCTGGAGGGTGTAAAACGTGGTCTGATTACACCAGTGGTGTGTTCTGTGTGATAGCCTGAAGATGGGACACTGGACTTGAGGTTCAAAGGTTTACTGGCATTATCAGGAACAGCACAATCTTTACCGTTGCTAGGTGCGGCGTGATGAAGAGACTCCGAGCATGTGATCAACAAAATATAACCGAAGAAGCTTTTACAAGACGACTGCAGAGTTGTCAAGAACAAAAACATACATGATCATCATGCTACTGCAAAGCAGCGCAGCCTGGATATCAGATGTTGTGCACGAAGCAAAAGCTAAAATACTTGCTCTCAGGCAGCTCCTCTCATGACTGACAAACATCCGGATTTGGGCTCATGTGCGAGATTAAGTGCAAGCGTGTTTGTTGCCTTTGTTTTCCAGACTTTATTCTGCACCCTGCCCTGAAGCTGATGTTCTGTTTGAGAAATGCATCCACCGCTTTCTGTGTAGCCAAGGAGCATGTTGTCAACAGAGATGATCCTGCACAGCATGGGTGTCTGATAAGACAAGATGTGTCAGGTTATGGATAAACATGCAAAGTCCACACTGCGCCTCGCATATCGCCCAGCCCATGCCCTCAGCATACAATCACACCCTTTTGAGAACTTTAGAAGCAGAATGGGAGAGAAGAATGTCGTGTTTTGACAGGCACAACATTCAAACCTCTTGCCCTGTAAATACACTTCAGCCTGTCTGGGGACTGAAAACTCAAGCGTTCACAAATCAGGCCGCACCTCAGAGTTTTGTCATCCGGTGATCCGAGCTCCAGCCTCAACAGAAACAGAGGATAATCCCGTGGATTATTGACATTGTGGAGAGATCCTTGTAAGATTTCACAACGCCATAATCCACAACAACGGCTTAATCACAAACTTCCCCCTGGCACGTACTGCAGCACAAAGTGTTCACCTGACATTCACAGGGAAAGTGCTTGTCCTTCTCAATGTGAAAACCTGTTAAAGCAAACACACAGACACATGCACACACACACACACACACACACACACACACACATTCAAACACTGTTCAGTGAACTCACCCAGCGTCTAACAGCAGCAAGTCTGCTCCTCTTCCCCCGTCTTTGTCCTCCTCTCTGAGCCGAGTTGTCTCGGCTGTGCCACTCTTCTAATGTTTAAACCTCAGGCTCGTGTCATCCACATCTGCAGACGGGGGGGGGGGATGCAGAGGGAAGTGGAAGGAGAGAGAAAAAACCGGCAGGGAGAAAGAGAGCGAGAGAGACAAGGACACTTCATGACAGGGTAAGCAAATGCACAAAGAGAAAAGAGGACAGAGGAGAATGAGAGAGAGAGAGAGAGAGAGAGAGAGAGAGAGAGAGAGAGAGAGAGAGATACTCTATTACATTAGTGGCACACTGTGGCCCTCTGCGCTAAGCTCCTTATAAAACGCTAACCTGATTTTAGGCCCAGAAATGAGAGTAGAGGGAAAAAAAATAAAGCTCCAGTTGGAAAGAGGACAGGCACACACGAATTACGGCTCATAGGGCTGTTTACACATTACACCAGGTTGCTTACACTGCCGGGCGGTCACAGAGGAGAGTCCATGCAATATGTGCGTGTGCACGTGTGCGTGTCCGTCGTAGAAAGTTAAAAATTAAATAAAAACACAGACCAGGAATTAGCTGTTTCCCCCCTGGTGGGATCCAGAGTTCAAATCCAAGTGTAGCAGACAGACACTGGAGCTGACATCAACTGTACTGCTTCCTCTCTGTGTTATAGAGAAATGTGTTTTTACAAATGCAGGAATTTTGCATGCGTGTGTGTCCTACACATGGCTACACATCACGCACTTTTACGGGCACATGATTGTTCATATCCATCAAAGACTCTTCTGTTAAGGCATCCTTTTGACCCCTGTGTTTAGGATATCTATCATATGATGAAATGTCCCAGGTTTGATTGTTGCATGTGTCCCTCTGGTTAAACAAAATAACAATGGTAAAACATCATATTGCATTTATAGACAGATATTGTGATATGATTCCAGATTAATTGTAATGATCATTTTTGCATTACAAATTTCAATTTCACTTAAAACCCACTGGTGGACAAAAGTGCCCAGTGTTTTGCCAGTGGACAAAATATGAGAAAGTGCCCTCTCTTCACTATAAGTGTATCAACACTTTCTGTGTCCTTTCTATTTTTCTTCACCCCTGCCCCTCACACAGCTTGAGTCCACCACTGCTGAAAACACGACTGAAATTATGATGATGATGACAATGGGAATGTCCAGGCGAGAGCATCCCTGCAGCACTACATAACTTCATAATAATGCTTTTATTTAAAAAAAAAAAACCTGCAGCCTCTATCGCTTTGAATATCACACACATTTTTTTATTCATTACACAACCCTTGTCGGAAACAATAAAAAATGTCTCTTTCACTAACACTGGTAAAAAAAAAAAAAACACAAATGTCCTTCACCCATGTTTTATTACACATTAAAATAGTGAATCCAACTTTGCGCACATTCATAAAAGGATTGAATTCAGGGATGGAAGCAGCACTATCTAGGCCACTGGGCTACAATCAGCGAGAGGGAGGGCGGCAGGAAGTGGAGAGCAAACCTTTGCAACCACTTTTTTTTGTGTGTGTGTGTGTCTGTGGCCCGAACAGCTACTCTTATGACGCTCCTCATCTCACAAATCCTTAGCTGTTCCAGCAGAATATAAACCAAGCTGGTGACATCTGGATTACATGCAGCCAGACACATGTTAACAGACCACAGTGACATAAGAGCCTGGGACGTTATTTTGTTTAATTTACCCCCCATTCAGGGATTTATTGTCTGTTATGAGAGCCAATGAGCATGCAAGCTTATCTTATTTGATAATGTGATTATGTCTGATGTGTATGAACACTGTCTGTGGTAATAGCAATACACTGCATGGTAACTGCACTTCTTGCGCAGCCTCTGTCCTCTCCGCTGAGGGCAAACAAAGGTACCGACATTTTTTCCAGCCATGGTCATCTTCAGTTCATGTGCTTTTTTCTGATGGATTATAATTTCCTCCTCTCAGATCCCGGATGAGGACTGTGCATATCGAGATTAAGGCCGATAGATAATCCGATCACAGCGCCGTTTGAACTCACGCGCCGACCATTCATTCAAACCGTTTCCCATGAAAATGAAATGAGGGGGAGATATTTCCTCTATGATGGTTTTTTTCATGGGGGGGATATTTTGTTATGTAACCTTGAGGGTGACATAAACCAAGTCACTGCTCACAGAGTCTGACTTTTCTCATAGTCTATTTACAAAGCTTTAGTTTGGCACTATATCAGTTAATATAACACATTTTGTTAAAACTTCATGATGCAAAACAAGTCCTTAATGCTGAACCGAAGCATGAATTAATGCAGGATGTGTGATCTATTCCCGTTGCTCACAATTAACAAATAATCAAGTAGCTATTACTTTATGTGATTAGTTTACTTTTGAAAGAGTATCAGTTCAGGCTGTGTTTTTTAATCCTCATCCCAGGACTCCTGTCCGGCACGCTTTAGATGTTTCCCTGCTCCAACACAGCTGATTCAAGTGAACGGCTTGTTATCAGACTTCAGCAGAGCTTGATGACGACTTGATCACTTGAATCAGGTTTGTTGGAGCACAGCAATATGAAAAACATGATGCAGAAATCAGACTGAAATGGATATAATTTCTAATATGTTATAATCCTGTAAGACTCTTTTTTATTATGATATTTTTAATACAGTATGCAAACATGTAATTTAAGTTGTATATTTTAAATGTAAGGCACTGAAAAGAAAGTTATTGGAAACATTCATAAGAGTATGGCGTAATAAATGAAAGACACATTTTATGGTATTAAAAAAAGCACTTTTAATATAATTGTAAAAACATTTTTTAAGTATTTTTCCACCAGATGGCAGTATAAATCCCTGAAAAGCATCTTACCTGTAAACAATCATCATCTTCCATTTATATGAGAAAAGTTAATTTAAAAGAAAAACAGGTCATAGAAATGAAACCCAACACAGAGGATGTCAGAAAGAAAGATGACAAAGGCTGTTCGGATAAACATAATAAACATAAGAGTAGGCAGCTGTGGCTCAGGGGTAGAGCCGGCGTCTTGTGATCGCAAGGTCGCTGATTTGATTCCACTGGTCTACATATCGAAGTGTCCTCGGGCAAGATACTGCCCCCCCAACTGCTCCTGATGTGCTGGTCGGAACCTTACATGGCCGCCACCACCATCAGTGTATGAATGTGTGTATGAATTACTGTAAATTGCTTTGGACAAAAGCATCTGATAAATGCCCTGGAAAAATAAAATAAATAAAAAAAAATAATAAGATGGAAGAAATATATATATATATTCATTACATGAACCTCTGACAAAAATGGTTACACCATTGTTATAAGGCCGATCACATGCACCTGTATGTTAAGACAAATCTAAAAACACAGCAGATGTGTGGTTTTGAGTGCAGGTAAGTAAATTAAGTCCCATTGGTTAGATGAAAGCAACGCTTTCTAAATCTCACAGTGTTTTTGTGTGTTTGGTGTGAAAAATGTCTACGCTGGTCTCATGACACTGCCTGAGGTCATAGTCGCAATATCCAACAGAGAACCGTCCCTGGAAGGCAGAACGAACATTTCTTACAATCAGAACTCAGCATGTTGATTCAACACGATGGTTATTAAAGAGCGGATTGATTATTGAAGTGTCAAGTCTCACCTTTGGTCTCTTGAAGTAATCTAGTCCTCTTCCTATCTTGATGATCCAACCGTTGTTAAACCTAAAAAATGCAACACATTTTTTTATTACCGCCATGAAACAAAGCCACAGTCACAGAGGCTACAGTGCTGGTGTGAAATACAGTAGACGTGTATCAGCAGCTGTACCTGATCTCCCTGTCATGTATAGTGGAGGAGTACTGCAGGTCCAGAGTCACTCCATGAGCACCGAGACTCTCTCTGATCTCAGCCAGAGCGCTGGTCTGTTGGCTGGCGTCAGTCTGCAGGACAGGACAAACGGCAGTGGGACAGCAGCACAAACTGAACAGAAGAGACTGCTATGGCTGCCATGCACGCATGACAGGCGACCTCATTACTTTATTGACCTACTTCATCTTGTGTCGTGAGGAGATGTATCTTTTTCACCTTGCAGGGCGCTTTTAGCAGCATCTCACAGAACCGCAGGAAGTTGTACAACTGGAGTGGAGAGAAGGGGGAGGGGTTGTCGGACATGTTAGGGGGAGTTTTAACTCACACAACGGCATTTCAGATCACGGAAAGATCTTTTTTCCAAAATATCATTGTGTTGCGCGAAATGTTGTGTTTTGACTCTCAGGGCCACAGTAGAGTTTGGTACAGTTTTGTGCTGACGATATTTATTGTGAAGCTAAAACCTTAAAGCAAAGGTACAGGACACAAAAATTTGAAATTTAAGGCAATAAACTAAAAACAATATTTTGTTCTTGTTTTTGTTTTGTGTGCATTGTGGAATGCAGGATAACCAGCTTTCAGAGTTCAGTTCAGGTTTGCTTTAAAATAAACTCATATTTATTAAAAATCTTGTTGTTAATCTTATATTAATTAAAACAACAGATTTCCATTAACACAATACAATTAGGAGTTATTCATAATGCCACAGAGGTTTGCAATCAATAAAGCCAACTTGGATTTCAGTATTCGGTTAATTCTTATTCAACTGACTGAAAACGAATCAGTCACAAACTTGCTGAATCCAACATTTCATATACGTGGATTGACTGCATTGCTGAAGCATACATGCTGTTAACTGGATACTTTGGGCAGACGAGGTCCACAGTTTGAAGACATTGCTGTTCCTGCCTGATTAAGCCTGAATTATTTTTAGAATATTTAATCACCTTATCTGCTAAAATAATGATGGTCTTAAAATGTGTTTTGACACAGGGACCCTATCAATGCATCAAGATACAGTAATAAAGCATGGCCCACCTTAAGGCCTTGTGTCATGTCAGCTAATACTGTGCTTTAGTTGAGAATATTCCCATAAACCAAGCAAAGCTACAATTAACCATATTACTAATTGCCACACAGTGCAAAAAAAAACAACCCTTACTTGGTAGATCTGCCGTATGTATGGATCCTCCACCCAGACCTCTGTGAGTACACTGCTGATGTATGGCTTGAACAGAACCTCGTAGCTGTACCCAGTGGCATCCTCTGCTATTTTGACCTGCTCGTGGTATTTCCCATCTGACAGCAGAGGGAACACAGAAAGAGACAAGAAACACAAGTGAGAAGCGGCGAAGACAGCAACATACGACAATAAACGGCCCCATTTACCGCCAGCACAGACACGCACGTTCCCTCAATGCATTTCACCCAAATAACAATCAGCATTTCTCCACTGGAATAGCACACTGCCCCAGGTTTTATGTATGACACTATTTTATTTTAAAAACTTGATGACTGAAATAGCAAACGTATTCTAACTAGATGTTGCCTCGGGGCCTCGTGATTAGATTTTAATGCAGGGAAAAAAACTGTTGGGCCTTTATCAATTTATGTTTTCAACGCCCTGTATGAGTCACCTGGTTTGTGGATATATGATTGCTTTAAAACATTTAAAAAACAAAACAAAAAACCCCCCCACTATTAAAGCACATTACCAGCAGGTTTATTGGGGGCCTTGAGGCAGATTCTACATTATTTCCTGCTTTGATGACATGATTGCAATCAGAGGGGGCCTTTCTCAAAATGAAAAAAGGTTTACATATTCCAAGATAAACGCAGCTGCAGATTCATGATTCAGTGGTTGTGTTGGTTACCTTCTTTCATCTGGTTCACACGAGCCTTGATTTGCTCTGCTCTGTCCATGTAGCCCTTTATCTTGTCCCTGTAGTGCCCTCTCCTTGTGTCATCCTTCACAGCTGCTGACAGGAGAAAGGAAACAGACTAAGCTACGGTTCAAGTCTTCACCATGGTGTGTTATACTGTGTGTAAGTGTGAAGGGGGGAGTCGAGGACCTTTCAACACGTCCATAAGCAGCTGAATGCCCTCCTGGTAGCAGACCAGAGACTCCTGGAAGCGGCCGCCGTTGTCCAGCTCCACTGCCCGCTTCAGGACGGAGACGGCGGACGTCTCCATCCCTGACACGTGGTTTTCTGACATTGCTCTGTCTGTCCGTCGTCTGTTTAAGAGATTCTAAAAAACTACGCGGAAATGTATACTTAGCCACGGTCGGGAAAGTCAGTTAAAGGCAGTGAGGCTGCTTTCTCAACTTGGTAGCTACAGAAGTGCGCCACAAAAATAAGTCCCGGAGAACCTTAGCGCTGGTATTATGGTCCACGGATGTCTGTGGATGCAGTTTAAACAAACGGCTAAAGCAGCTAAAGCACCAACGTCTAATTAAATGTAACAAAATACTTCTTCTTTTTTTCTTCTTCTTCAAATCGCCAGTTAAGTTTGAGAAATAACTATGGGAACCTCGTTGAATGAACGTTTGTCACATCGGTGCAGTTTCAATGTAACACCGTGACGCTTCCGGTGGATACATCCATGGAGGAGAGCAAACTGTCATGAGACAAACGTGACAGTCCGGTTGTCGTCGCTTTTTAGCTCTTGAATCGGTGTTTTACGTGTACATTTGACGGTCATGTTCTGAATACAGACTGAGTTGCATGTATTTTTCATAGCGGATAGTAACGTTTGTTCCACGTCTTTGTTTCGCGGTGGGCTCGGCCGTAACCTTGGCGTGCATGAGTGTATTATTCTGTAACTGACGAGGAGCTGGTGGCTCAACTGACACTAAACAAAACATGTCGGGTGTCTGTCGCACTTTGAGCTCCGTCTCAGGAAAGGTAAGACCTGCGAGCATGAACTATCGAAATGACAGAAGGAAGAAATGTTATCAGTGTTTTTAATTCAGGACCTTCAGTGTTCTTAATGTGAAGGCATTATTTTGTATTTGAAAAGTGAGAATTTTGCTGCGTTTTTGTCTTGAAATGTATCAGTTAAAAGGTTAATCTTCTCGTTTTTACATCACATAATGTTTGTTTTGTTGAATGCTTTGTCCAGCTCCACCTGTTCAAACCTCTGCTATGCTGAAATTTAAGTCCAACTGGTCATTATTTACGATGGCTTACACAAGAGTTAAAAAGTAGTAAATTGTGCCATTGACTCAAGTCCTTCAATTGTTACTGGAGTGTTGGACAGTAAGACTGTAAAGTGTGTTTATGATATAGGAGAAAATGTATATAAAGAGATAAAAAATTGTTCCTTGACTTCTAATGCTCCAAATTGTAGTGGTTGTTGTAGTTGTCTGGTTTTTTAACTTAAAACATTACATACAATTGCAGAATAAACCCAGAGATATAATTTATAAAGCCCATTATGTAAACATAATGGCAAAATCTTATGGTTAAAGGCACATCAGGACACTGTATTGATGCTGCATAGCCTACTTATTTCTTAACAAATGTTTTAAAATGAGCATTGTTAGGTTCCAAATTACTGAAGCTCCAAGAAATCTATCTACTATGAGAATTTCAACGTGAGGCTGCACAAATATTAACATTATTACAAATGTGTTGGTATATGTTCAGTGACTTTTCTGTACTGCCGCTGTTCTTAATTTCAAAAGCTATTTTGTTTGCTGAGATGAAAAAAAATATTTTTTCTGTTGCTTTTGTGGGAGTTTTTTCTATACTGGTATTGTATGTAAGTTAAAAATTCTGGTATCGTGAAAACAATCCTGCCTCTGAGTCGATTCTACATTAACACACGTTTACACTTTTATCTTTGTCTGGTCACCGCTTGTGTGTGTTTAGATCCTGACGGAAGCTCAACTTTTGTCACCGTCACCGTGCCCGTGGTTTGTGTCTGCACGCAGCAAATTTTCTAAAACAAGATTTTCACCAGAGGTAAGAATCAGGGCAAGAGCCGCGGGGTTCACTGTGTGTCAGTTACTTTCAAATCATTTTAATGAATCGCATTTGTTGCCCTGTGATGTAGAGGGGCCTCTTGTCTAGATCTGCTTTTAATACCTCAGAGGGGGGATCACGAGGGGCAACAGACTGATCCAGCCATGATATTGAAGAAGCTTGTTTGTACTGTACTTTTAAATAATAAAGGCTCTGACATTTTCTTCACAGTTTCTTGCTGAGAGATCACAGGAACACGAGAAGTATGGAGGTGATCCAGACCAACCTCATAAACTACACATCGTGACACGAGTCAAAAGTATAATGAGAAGACCATACTGGGAGAAAGAGATGGTGAAACACCTGGGGCTAGAGAAGGTAAGGCTTTTGTTCACTTCAGAGCACACAACACGTTAGGTCATCTCCTCTCTAAAGCTTTAACCTGAACTGAAGATTATTCAAAAAAAGAAGAAGAAAAATGAAGGGAAATGGTTTGGGAACACAAGACTTCATAGTAAAATAAGGTACTGAGTTGTATATTTGAGGGGTGCCTATGTGTTGATAGGTCATGTTCAGTGCATTTTTATGACCATAAAATAAGCATTAATAAGCATCCTAATAAGGATTATATACAGGGCGCCTCAGCCCTACTATTGATGAGCAATATCGAGAGATAAAAACTAAAACTGTTAGCTGTGATACCATCTGTCCACTACAGATACACAAAGACAGTTTATTGGTGTATTTTCTAGAGGCATGATTAAATTTAACTTGTAATGCTCAGTCATTCATTTTGTTTTGTGTGTACTGACTCTGTTCTCTTTGTGTTTAGGCACACGTACCCGTGATTCACAAAAATACACCTGCAGTCAACAGCCAGCTGAAATTTGTTAAGCACCTTGTAAGGTAAGATGAATGTACAAAAAAGCGGCCCTGGCTTAAATGGT
>CAEMYA010000012.1:1819012-1848030 GCA_903131615.1 Diplodus sargus
TCATAACAAACCTAAATATCCCTGACGTTCCACCTTCAAACACCCTCATTTGGCCATCAGTGAAAATGCTTCTTAACCTCCCACTTTTCTATAGGAACACATATTCCCAACGGGCACTGCACTAGTTATTAAAAGGTGTAATGCGTGAGAGTTAGCCACCTGTCCGATTCATATTATCGGCATAATACCAGAGTGACTGCTAACAGTAGCTGCTGTTAGCTAGTTAGCCCCGTTAGCCGCAGCCCTCTTAGCTGACTCTGCCTTGGCCTGGGAGCCCAGAGGACAGCAGGAGGGTTGGTGTTTTCACTGCTAGCTGGTTAGTATGCTAAGTTGACATAACGTTTCGAGTATAATTTCTCATTTTGTTGGTCATCTTTGCAAATTTTTTTAATATTTACAACTTAAATTTTCAGAACAATTTTGGTATGCAAACATGTCCTGGACCTGCCTGAGAGCTGACCATGTTTTTATTCAATAAAACCCAAATGAAACCCATAAAAACACAAAATATACTACTGTATGAAGACATGATGGAGTCAAATGTTTTTGATGCACTTTACTGTACGGTACAGTATTGAGGAAGTATGTTTGTCACCAATAAATTTAAGGTAATTTCTATTTATTTTGTGTACATTTTAGTCATTTACATTAAAAACACACTGTTTTTGGTAGTATAATAAGAGTAAAAGGTAAAAAAATCGGGATTCCCAAAAATTATAACGGAAAAAACGTAAGTCCCAAAAATTAAAACGGAAAAACGGAATTTGGGAAAAAATAAAACGGATTTTATAGGGCCCTACTTTAGCCAGTGGTGCTAAATTACACGTTTCAATCGGACAGCTGTTGCTCCATCACTCATAGACCTGAATAAATCCAAGCTGTGGAGACTTACCTGAACGTGGAATTTCTGTAGAAGTGGCAGACCACATTCTTGCTGTCCTTGACCTCACCGAAAAAGTCTTTCTCGCTTGAGATTTCTCTGTACTCTCCGTGGCCTTTAGACAACCACTCCTTGAAAAAAAAAAAAAAGAAACAGAAATCTGATGAATAGCAGAAAATGAATCTCAATGAGAACATACAGTAACAACAAACAGTCTCTCTTTTTTAACATTTTAACTAAACTAAAGATCCATCTCCATAAACCCCTGTCTCCGCTGCTATTCTTATCATTTATTTCTAAAACAATAAACACTGAATTTCAGAAGGGCACTGTGAATAAACTGCTGAAAACCACCATCCACCACTGTGAGGGAATGCTTTTGTAGAACAAACAAAACAATAAAACAAGCACTTGACCTGCAATCTTTTCTGACTTTTTAATCTCTTCCTAATAAGTTCACAATATTCCAGAAATCCAATGACAACTCAGGTAAGCTAAGTATATACTCTTTATATCTGTATAGTATTGTACTAGTGACCTTGTACAACAGGACTGACCATTAACATCTTAAATCTTGACTTAACAGAATTTAAATTCAGGTCTTCACGTAATGTGATAAATGATGTACTTGTTGTATGTGTATTTTCAAATGACCCGGATTGTTTCCTCTGCTTTGTGAAACTTGTGCCATTAAATAGCACAATTTTCAAAAGTCATCCCACATACCTGCTTCTGTTTCTGGGCTTTTTTGAGTGCTTCTAATCGTCTCTCCTTCAGTCTTTCCAAATCGTCCTCATCCATCTCGTTCAGTTTGCTCAGCTGTGCATCCACCTTCTCCTCCACCAGCTTGGCTGACTGCTCCAGAACCTTCGTTATGATATCTAGTGATTGGTTGGCCATGGTTGCCAGCTCAGTGTGAGACTTTCTTTGAATCTGAGGAGGTAAGGAACAGATCGTGTAAGCTGAGACGTGGCAGAACAATGACACAATGATAACAGTGACATCAGAGAGGGCAATAAAAACATTTGAATGATTGCAGTTTAATGAAGCAGCCCAGCATCAAATCATTAAGGCCATAAAGTCAGGCCTTTGCGGGGGCTTTGCTGGAGGGTGACTCAACTTTATGTCAATTTGGGAGGCCATAGTTTGTGATGTTGTTGAATGTCTCGAAGTTACCTCCGGCCTCATCCATTACAAATGGGGAGCACAAAATATTAACACCAGTCAGACGGTTTCAACAAAAAACTGACCATTAACATCATTACGAATGTCGGTTTTACTGCAGGGGTTGTCGTTTAAGCCTATATAGGTTCTAGCTAGGTGTACCTAAAAAATGGGGTGGCACAATGCAAGTGAACCATAATACGTGGTTGCCAATTGCCTTAGAACGTGCAACACGGCAACTTGATCACCAGTTGTGTGAGTGACCAAGTGTGTAAATAAGGTTACTGACAAGCCATTGGACGAAAAACATGACACCGTGAACTGTCACACTGGGCAGCTTCTTTAAGGCTGAGACAAAGCCATGGTAACTGGGCACGCCTTTATTTTCACTGGTTGGTAGCTAGCGTTAGCCCAACTGCGACGACACACCTTGTTGGCGTTATTTATTTATTCCGACACGTCATTTCGCGCCTTGTGCAGCAAACTCATAACATTACAATGACACAATAACAAAATGTAGCACTACCTTCTGGCTGTAATCAACTAAAGAACCAGACAGACAATACTGGAGCTTATGTTAGCATGCTAAGCTAGCTGACATTAGCCCTGCGAGTTTCATAACCGGCTAGACTCGCACGGACGAGTACAAATAATCGATCATATCATGACAAACGTCGATGTTGTGCGGTGGTAAAATGAAAGCGTGCTAATTAATAAACACACTGATATGAAAAGATGAGGTTACCTGGTGTTTCAGCAGGTGCTCGCCGACACTTCAGTTCGTGCGCGAAATGCAAACGTCTGTAACGGATGTTACGTCAGAGAAGGCCCGCTGACGTCGAAGAGACTGCTGCCATGACGACCTGACAGATTTTTGTGTCTTCTCGTTCTGTCAATAAAGGAAGTAGGAAATAGCAATAAAATAAAAAAGAGAAATGAGTTAATTCAACCTGATAATTATGGCTACAACATCCCTTTTTTAACATCATCTCAAACACAATTATGATACATATGATACAAAAGAATCATTATTATGCTAATTTACGATGCCGATTTGTTTGGATTTAAAAAATATTAAATATCAATATGTACACAATTGTCAGGAAACTCATTGTAGCGGTGAATATAAGGGTTGTTGATCCCACTTGTGGATTTCATGCTTGCAAAGACACTGCAAACATAATAAAAAAGACAACAACAACCAAAAAACTTTGTTTTGATAGTGACGTTTTGAGTGTCAAAGTGTTGAATCCTACTTTCCCTCCCAACCAAAGTTTACTTGATTGGACACCAATGACACCTTCATGTCAGTATATGTAGTACTGTACTAGTAGTAGTAGTACTATAAAAATTGACAGAGACAAGTAAGTTAATACAGAGTTTACAGTTTATTAACAAGTTTTAGAAAACTTACAAACAAGTTCACAGCTTCAGGTCTTCAGGCACAAGCCAGTTAAGTGAAGTCAAGACTGGCCAATTTTAACTTCTGGCAAGATATGACAGGTGGAGAGAGAAGCAAACATCTTCAAAGTGAGTGGAGACTTGCACATTCTGAATTACATTCATTTCGACAAGTTAAAAAAGGACAGATCGATTTGGTTTGCATATAGAAACTGTTTTAAACAAAGTTTTCAACCACACACGCGCACACACACACAATGTCCTGCATGGAGCACAAGCTAGCCAGCCAGATGTGTCTGCCAAGTACGTGTTGACCGATCATGTTTGGGTGAGCTTTAGTTGCATGCAGGTAAACAGTTTGTGTGGTGAGCAACGGAGGTGGAACTCAATGGCCAAAATGCAATCTCAGAGCCCATCGACTGTCTTCTAAATTTGATTTAGCTTTTTAACAGCTGCAATCATTCATGCAGATACCCGTTTATAGATTAGTCATCTTTCAACAGCAAATTTCGCACACTGCATGATAGAAGAAGTTTTGGCTCAGTAATCTGTTATCCAGATATCTGCTGGCTACGCCTTAAGCCACAAAACACAGGCTGTTGCCGTCAGGGGATAAATCATCATCAGATGATGGCCGATGGGTTCCGACTGCTTTATTTCAACAATCAGATTTGTAAAACTAGCTGGAAACACAGTAGAAAACCAAGATTTACTCCAGATACAAAGACTGTATGACATCATATGTCATGTTACATCATATTGAAGGACATCTTGTTAGTGAAAAAGATATGCATAGGCTACTAATTGATCACATAACCCCCTCCAACATCGCTCCAAGTGCTACTGAGAATCAACAGTAAACCTCATATGAAGTGCTTTGGCCAGCTTCTGATTTCCACGTTTGAACACTTACAAACAATTAAAAGAGTGAGAAAATTTACAATTTAGAGACAGTTACTAAGAATTCACTACGTGTAAACAATACGAGAGGTAAACCCTCCGCGTTCATCTTTTCTTGGAACTTTGAACAAGTGTCTTTAAAAACATTATTTACACACTTTAATAACAGGGTTTGGCACTTTTTTGCGAGAGACAAGAAAAAAGATACTACTGTACGCAGCAGATGTTTTGTTTTGCTTCTTTTTTGTGACAAAGCAGTTTCTAGAAATTTCACAGGTGGAATGGAGCACCAAAGAGACAGGGATGAATCGTACGCTTTTATTCCTACCAAGTTCTGATGTCTGAGGAGTGCTACAACACTAACTGATTCTAAAATCAGTCTGAACATGATTGTGTTTACCACTGCCATTATTTAAAACCTAGACTGATTCGACCGCATACATGAAAAAAATACTTTAAAAAAAAACCTTTAAAACGTGCCTGTAACATTATTCAAACCTTAGGAGCACGTACAGGACTCCAACTGCTTCATCAGATGGTAAACGCTCACCAGGAGGGAAACTTTGAATCTTTAAAGGCTGGGCGTCTAAACTGGACGTATAAGAAAAAGCTAAGCACTGCCTGCAAAAATCTTTATATAAAATTTCACGGATATTTGAAAACGAGTCTTAGAATTATTTAGAAAAGAACTCCATATGAAAAACGATGAATTTTCCAAAAAGCTGCTACGATTATCACCCATCTGGGTTTTCGGCGAGTAGATTCTAAACATTTCCTGCATTTAAGTTAAGTGTTACTTGACCTTTAAAGAGCAAGTACGGCAAATAATGTACTGTGAGAGGTGTGAGAGAAGTCATTAATTTGTGTCTCAGGAGATCACGGAGAATATTCTGGCAGATGCTGCAGTGTGGTCACAGTTGAGAAGGAGGAGAAGCATCATTTAGCTGTCACAATTTTGTCAAAGTGGCAAAACAAAAAGCGGTGGTGTGACACACCGGGTAAACACTACCCCGCCGTCTTCATGTTATCTTCAGGGTGCTACCATACGTCTGCTGCACAACCACCTGCACGTTGTCTAGGATGAAGTCAAACGCCATACTCCAAACAGACTCCAACGACTGCTGCATGAGTCTGCACAGAGGGGTTAAACAAGCAACGTGAGGAATACATTTCAACAATACAGAAAGCGGGTAGAGGAATTAACTGTGGATCACCCGCGCAGCACTTACCTTTTCATATATTTTATAATCAAATCCAACTTCTCCAGATCTTTATCGTCAATCAGTTCAGTGCAGTATTTCACCACCTGCAGGATGTCCTCCTCCATGGGGTCTAACAAAAAGGTAAAAGTGATAAAAATGCATTTTTGCAGCCTTACAAACAACATAGGTAACTGCATGAGCTGGCGCTGTGAGAGAGCACGTTCTTTCTTTGTATACCTGTCATGGTGGTGACCCACTCCCGTAGGAGTGTTTTAATGTCCGTCAGGTCGTGGGCGCCGGCCAACGCTGGAGCCGGGCGAGGAATGGATTTGGACTCTGGGATGTCCGGTTTTGAGGTTGATGTGGAGGGTCCGTATTCAGTCTGGGAAAAGAGAAACAGCCGTGAGTTGGAGGACAAATTAACTGTCATCACACAAAAAAGACCCAGTGAAACTGTTAAAATGCTCACCTTTACTACATTCATTGGTTCCCTGGATTTCATAGGAGATGGTAGGGTTTTGGCAGGGCTGGTCGTCGTCAGATGCCTCTTCACAGGGGAAGGACCTTTTTTAACAGGGCTCACTGCATTTTTTCTCTTGTACCGCCTCTTTAGCCGACCAACGCCAATTCCGACTCCTGACTGTTTTAGCTGCAACAGAGGATTCTTATGCTCCACTGCTGAGAAACCAAAGAGGAATACCATGAGATTAATATATTATGCATGCCAATAATGTGTTTTTTTCATATTTCTATAGCGTTTTTTTTTAAATTTTTAAATCACTTCACATTATGCATGTTTTGATTTCATTTGATTATACAATTTTTCTTCATTTTTCCAAACAACTATGATAGTGTTCGAGCCAAAGACTTTTGCTATGGTTGTTATACAAATGTGATTTTATGGTGCTCCTTGCTGCTAGACCGCTCTGTTGAAGGTACAGTTTTCTGAAAGAAGTTGTCAATGGTCGAAAAAAGCTAAATGCATCCTTTTACAACTACATAAATCATAATTGGACTTACACATTTTCGCCTGGGGCTGGACATTCGTTACGCGGTTGTAGGCAGCCTTCAGTTCTTCCTGGAGCTCTTTGGGAAGGGCAGCAAACACGTCCGGATCAACCTGCAGTCAGATAGCAGAGAGACTAAGTGAAGCTGAAAGTCCAATCCCTATGAAATCAGCTTTGTTTAATAAAGGTTTGCCTTTCCAGCTGTTAAATCACAGTGTGGACATTTGACAAAACCAGAGATTGTCAGTGGTTCCAGGAGGATGTTGAGCAACGTCTATAAACTTTCTCCTGCTATTTTTATGTGTGAAAACAGATCTATCGTACTCTCCAACCATTTTATAGAAGATGACAACATACAAATAATTCAAAAATGTAATAACAAAAAGGTCATTTGATTTTTTTTATTTCATTGTGTTGCAACAAAGTCTCAAATGGTTATGTCCTTACCTGTGAGAAGTGTGGTAGCTCCAGTACAATCCCTGGGCTGTCGGGTTGGTTTGGGATCTGCAGAACCAACGTGCCAGCCGGTGGAGTGTACAATGCAGGAGCAGAGGTAGGAGGACGAGGTGGGGAGGTTGGACGAGACTTCAGAGCGACGGGTTGTGGACTGGGTGACCGATGGTTGTTTGGTTTCCCATTTTGATTCATCCACGACTGCTCCACTTGTTCTCTCAGATCTGCAGGCAAGGCCTCCAACACAGACCGATCCACCTTAGATGTAAATATTAAAAAAAAGGCACAACTTGTTGAAAAAAACGTATCTTTCAGTAGTTGTTTAATCGCTCAGACATCTCCTTCAGCATCTCACCTGTGAGGGGGAGGGAACCTCAATACTCAAGTTAAGACGTGCTCGAGAGTGTTTGGGAGTTTGTCTGCAGGGCTGCTGGTCTCTGCTTGTCCCTGGCACTGGCTCAGGAGAGGACAGAGGATGTGGAGAGGGGCCAGACGATGGAGCGATCATTGAGGAAGTCTTCTCTTGACGCGTGTTGTTGACAGTAGCATCTGTAACACGGACCTCAAACTCAATCCATTTCACAGATGACAATGCAGACTATAAACGGTACATTTCTTCACACAAACCTTTGTTGCATGATCTCGCACTTGATCCCTGACCCACCAACATCTCCTTGATGGAGCGCATCTTGGTGCCTGCGGTGTCCTTGTGGCTGGAGTGATTTCCTTCAAGGAGCTGAACCTGAATGCCGACGCCTCTCAGGTCCTGGACCTGCAACTTCATGGCGTGGAACAGCTTGATGACGGCAGTGGCGATCAGCTGACCACTGTCAGTGGATTCAGCGAGCATCACAGTCCTGGCAGAGAAGGATACAGAAAAGAATTAGGCTGTGACAACGACATGGGTAAGCCATAGAATCACTACATTATCAGTCACTCATAACGTACAGGGAAGACAGCCTTTTTTTCTTACCTGGCTAGGTTATCACATATCCCATGACCGCCATATTTAGCTGGCTCCAGCGGAGCTCCAATCTTGCGAACCATCATCTTCAGGGTAATTCTGCGACCCCGCAGTCCTGCCTCCTGTAAACGTTTCTGCACCTCCATGGACAAGTTAGTCAGGAAACACTCTGCCTCATCGACCTGATAACAGAGGAAGGGGGACACGAATGTGAGACAGATAGGCGAGAAATGCAGAGATGAGACAGAAGAAATAGCTCAAGTGAAAGGAAGTAGTTCTAACCCTTGTGAAGCGGATGTTGTAGTTCATCTCAGCTGAGACAGACTTCCTTTCCTTCTCGTAGCGGACAGGCCGGTCATCGAGCCCCCTGCAGAAGCGGAACAGGGTCTGTCCGGTCCGGGGTCCAAACTTCTTTTGCAGCTGAGACAGAGACACCTGTTGGAGGTCCCCACATGACCTCACACCCATAGCAGCTAGCTTTCTGCCCATAACAGGCCCGACACCTAGAAGAAGTAAACAACAACTTGTCAAACCACGAGAAATTATAAACTGCAGACTGAATGCTATGACCAGCAGGTGGTGCTGTATCTACCTGGCAGGCTGGTCACTGGCAGGTCCCTGATGAAATCATCTACTTCTTCAGACTTCAAGAAGTACTGCCCGTCTGGTTTGGCCTTACGGGTCGCCAGCCGAGCCAACAGGATGTTGGAGCCTGAACAGATGACATGGTCAGTTTGAGTCTGTAAAACAGAAACATCGTCTTGATCTATTTTACAGTACAAGGCTCACCCATGCCCACTGAGGCACAGCATCCCGTCTTTTCCTTGATGTCTGCTCTGATTGCTCTGGCCAGATCTGCTGGGCTGACGCCCAACTCGACTATCAGGGCAGAAGCGTCTATCAACACTTCATCACAACTCAGAGCCTCGATGTCGTGGGTGTAACTGCAAAGAACAAACAATAAAGACAGAAAGTGTGATTTAGATCATTTTGCATGTAAGAAAAGTGACTAACCAGAGACCAGAGAGTTCTTACCTTGCAAGAGTCTCATACATGGTGAGGGCCACCTCTTTATAGGCCTCAAAATCATAAGGGACAGACTGCAGCGCTGGGCACAGCTGTTTGGCTTTGCCAAAAAACATCCCGTTTCTCACGCCTGCCTGTCTGTAAGATAGAACCGATTTATCAACATTGTGGTTAGTCCAAAATACTGATTAGAACCTGAATGATATTTTTGGGTAACACATATATCGATATTTTGTAACACTTATGACAAAGCTATGTACAAAGCAGTTTAACAATAATCCAAAATGTGCAGTGCACTGAGAAAGTTAACTCTTTTTAAAATGATGTGTTAACCCAATGTCTTTTACAATATGTTCTGTCAAAAAAAAAAAAAGGTTTCATATTAGTGCTTATCGGACAACATGCATGATGATATGCCAATTTTGACTGACAGAATCAGCCAACCACTATATTGGTCAGGCTCTAATACTTATATTTGTGCTGTTTAGAAAACTTGAAAGTGTATCCTTGGGTCCACCAGAAGGAATAACAGAAAATTACACCTTCTGAAAATATAGGCTGTAGCAGCAAAAAAAAAAGCAGTCATCTGTAAATGGTAACAGATTGACCGATGTTCAGTAGATATCAGACTTAAATCATCAAGAGATCAAGAGATGGAAAATGACTTACTAATTTGCACGATGGGAAAAAAAACCAAAACATGGTCGTAGCTTCTCACTCATCCTCACTGTTTAAAGACTTGCATGCATATTATGAATACACTTTCTGTGCTAAACGGATCTAACAATAAGTGTTAAAAACAAAGTGTGTCCTTACCTCGCCTCATAGCTGCAGGATGCAATCTCTGCCATTGAAAGAGCAGCAGCATCCTGGTCGACTCCATTGGTGTGGGAGTCAGGACTCTCTTGTGAAGGAGTTCTGTATAGATCCTCTTCTGCCCTTTCTGAGAGGCAGGACAAGAATGTTACAATAAAGTATAATATGAAAAGGAAAAACACTGAGTAAGGCCTGCAAGCTCCATGACAAACAGATTGGGTATGAGAACCTCACCAGGTTGAGGTTTAGCATATTTCTTCTGGTAATACTGTTGCTCCAGCTGAGGGTTGGCCCCAGCTCTTCGAGGAACTCTGCCCTCTCCACGGTTACTGGTCACAGCTACAGGCTTCCCTGCAAGAAGAGCATCGACTCAACCAGGAGAACTGAATGGATCAAAGAGACTATAATTGTGCTCACTACATATTAACACAGTGTTTCCCATACATTGACCAGACTGTGGCGGCCCCCATTCCGCCTCTTTTGTTTGCATTACTTGATGACTTCAGTACTGCCAATTCAAGGCTGTATTAGTGAAAAAAATAATATGAAGCTGTTTTTGAACCTGGAGCAATGCGCTTCACGCCCTCGGAGGCTCCCTCACTCGCACACACACACACACACACGGTGACAGATGGTGGGTCTGTGTGCCGCTCTGAAGCAGCCATGAATTAGTTACAAAATGACAAAAATGTTGCCTATGACTGACTGTTACGATGAGTTGAATAGTATCAGAAACAACTTGCTTGTTATTGTATATTCACAAATATTTTTTACCGTCGTCTTCCACCGCAGTCCTTGACGTTAACTAGCATGTTGGACATCTAGCTTGATAATTAGCTAGAGGATTAAAATGGTCACTTAGATAACTCCTCTCTTGAAACAAATAATAAAAATAGTATTTCTGTACAATAGTACAGGAATCATCATTCCAAGCCCATGCAGGGGAGTTCATGATGGCTGTGTGAGAGCATTACAACCAGAGAAAAAAATGACATTCCCGAAGTAGCCTATGACACAAGTTTAAATGTTACAGTATGATGACCCAAACTGCCCCCCCAGCACCATAGTCTCAGAAAATACTGTGAGAAACACTGTAACACCACTCACTGACAAAAAGGGGCCTTACCTTTTAGGTCTGGTCGATGTCGGATACCCACAGACACAAAGAAGCAGTCCATGTCCACATGAAGAATACAGGATTTAATACTTGCTGACGTACCTGAACAGACAAACACAAAGTAGATCATCAGACATATGTTTTTCAAATCACAAAAACATATCATTTTTTTAGTTCTACTGAGAGAAGCTACACATTCGACACAAGTGAATACTGGGGCTATGACACACATTTAGTTTTTCTTCAGCATGTTTTCTTTTCAATGGAGTTCCAACTAAGTAGCAACAGGACACATTGGGTTAGACTCACTCAACTCATTTTTGTCAGAATTTGAACTACCATGACAGCCAAATACATCCTGCTTTCACAAAAAAAGATTTAAATGCAACCTGGGTGTTACTGGTAACAGCAACAAAGCAACCTTTCCTTTCCTACCTTGCCTGTATGCAGAGTGCTGGGCCACAGATTTCCTCAGTCGCTCTTTTCCAGAGAAGGAGTTTGCCCCCGCTGCTTTCCGTTTGCTATGTAGTTCGTTGACATACTCAGAGAAGGCAGACCTCCATGTGGAGATCTGGTGTAACCGTGAGTGAGAGTAGAACTCGGAGATCAAACCGCCCGTCTGTGCCAGCAGCTGAGCTGAAGACTTAGATGGTGATGACTTCTCAGTGGGGGGGTCAGGTTTGGTTGTTACATCGCTCGTGTTGAGTGAGGATGAGTTGAATGAAAAGGCATTGTGGTGACTTCCGTTGAGCCGATTTGGAGCATGTGAAAGAGGGCGAGAGGCAGGTGAAAGAGGAGTCTTTCCAGGATGTGAATTGACTTGACAGGATGGCTGGAGCTGTTTTAGGTGGTTTTCAGTGGCTTTTATTGCCTCCTGGTAGGTAGGAGGTGGAGGTCTCTGCCCACTGGCTCCTTGTGAGCTGGAACGCTCCGGAAAGATGGGAGACTGGTCGGATTGCTTTGGAGGACTGTGGGGAAACTCGTACGGGTCATGTTTGGTGTGAGGATTCTGAGGTTTATCTTCTGAAAACTTGACTCTGCTGTCAGGCAGCTCCTTGTCAACAGAGGATCCGTCTGTTACAGGGGACAGGTCCTCTGGCATTAAGGCACCATTAACAAGGTGAGCGTGTCCGTTGGTCAGGGGTGCTTCATTCACCACCTGTGAGAGAGGATCTTTGCCACACTCTTGCATTTCATTCATTTTTGAATGGCTCATCACGTCCAGTGAGGTCTGCATTAATCCATTTCTGCAAGATAAAGAAGAAGTTCTATTCAATCAAAATTAATGGAACCACATGTTCTCTTTGAGTGTGAAAAACTTTCTAATTTAAATGAAGGGGAAAAAAGGCAGATACTCACATTTTTGATTCAGCTTCCTTGCAGCTGACCTGGGCACTGCTGCAAGAAGAGCTGATCTGAGGTTGTGGTTGGCCGGCTCTCTGGTGCTGGAGACTGGGATGAGGTGTTTGAAGAGTAGACTGTGGAGGTTTGTGCAGGTGTTTTGTCAGGTAGGGGAAGGTGTGTAAAGGATCTCCGTGCCTAGGATCTGAGAAACTCGGTTGAGGGCTAAAGGAGCGGGCTGCAGAGTTGTGCTGGTTGGACTGAGGTTGGATGTTGCCTTGGTGAAGTCGACTGTTGCCGGGGGGAGGGACGGAGTTATTCTGACAGCTGGATGATGAAGACTGCTCATGGTTGAAGACAGAGTGCTGAAGGCTGCGCGGTGGCAGATGAAGCTTATGATGGACGCTTGCCTGGCTGGGTCCTGCGATCTCTGAGGTCTGACGCAGAGTCACGCCCGGGAAGAGTGGGCCTTTGTATTTAGCATACAGCTGGTACTGCAGGTAAGGCAGGAGACGCCCAGCCTTGATACTGTTTTAAGACAAATGACAGAGTTAACACAGGAATTTCTTTGATCTTACATTTCTACCATATCAAATTAGCATAACGTGATCCGCTCCCACTTGAACAGACCTGTCAGTGATCCACTCTGGCCTGATGACCTTCTCCCCTTTGAGCTCCTTAATTTTGCTGTTGGGTAAGTTATTGGCGATGATGTGGGTGATCTTGGAGCGAGAGTAGTAGACGTGGAACTGACCACCGTGCAGCATCATCAGCCTGCGTAGCTCATCTGCGCTGGGCTCTGCTCACAAACAGGCAAAAAATGAAACCAAAGTGACGATAAAAAGATGACATCAGTTTGAGTTGCTTTATTACATCTTATAGTAACACTTAAGTTGTGTGGATAGGCTGACTCAATTACTGTTTACTAACTATTTTGATAATCGATAAATCACAAGCAAAAAAACAAGACATTTACTGGTCGGAGCTTTTTAAATGTAAAGACTTGCTGGTTTTCTTTGTCATTTATGATGGTAAATGAAGATTATTTGTTTTTTTGCTGGTCAGACAAAAGAAGTTATCTGACATGATAAAGAATAAATGATAATTGATTAATCATGAACATTTTTTACAGCTTAACTGATAAATAACAAATAATCATTAATTGCAGCTCTACTGTGTAGGTTGACAGTTGCAAAATAAAATGTCAGCTCCATAAAGAACTGAGCAGGAGGCCACCTGGGTGTTACCAGATCTCATTGGTAGAAGTGCATCAAGTAATCTACACAAGACAAAAATCTTATCCAAGATCTGCACAGGAGATTAATACTAGCAACTATATTTGAGTATGATAAAATCACACGAACCATGACCTGAAAGATGTTTTTTTTTTCCCGGTATTATTAAATAATGCCATGATCTGTATGTCCATGACAACAAACATCAACATGGATTAAACTGTTAAATGTATTACAAAATGTTAGATTATGATACATGGTTCTGTACTGCTTTACAGTATATTTTTGAAAAATTAAGTTACAATCTTGGGTGACAGAGGAAGAAATACAGATAAACATCTGCAACATTCTTGATGCAGATTTGCATTCTGCTCAGTTCTTCAAACTGGACCAACACGATGTGTGAGACAGCAAACAAACTTATTAAGTGTGCTATGTGATAGCATGCGCTACAGCCTGGTGTTACCTGTGTATCCGTTGACGTAGATGGACACTCCACTGAAAATGCTGGAGCATGAGCCATCCTTCTGTTTCTCCCTGGGGGCATCGAGTTTAAACTGCTCATCCAGCTTAGCCACTTTGGCAGCCATGTAGCCGCCCTGCAAACAAGGAGGAGAGCAATGACAGGACAAGGCGTTAGAAAATCATTCACAAAAGAAACTCAGTGCTGAACAGAACAACCAGGGAACTTGTTAGTATCAAATGATATTCTTGAAATATGCACATTTTCTGCAAGTATTCTTGACGTTTACATAAAATCCCCCTAAAATTGATGTTAGGACATGATGCATCTATAAACATTACATATACTCAGACTCTGTTCGTTAGTGAGATATTACAATGCCCTCTCTCAGGATAAGGTTGTATGTTTATACTACTTTTATTTTGGTTTGTAATAGGCAACAACCTGATCCCATTCAGTTACCTATATATCCAACTCTGGGACATTTCACCCTTAAATCAACACTACATATTTTCCACTCGCATGTTGTGCTATCTATGCATCTGAAATGTTTTGGTGAGAGTTGCAGAGTTTTGGAGATATCACCCGTAGAGATGCCTGCCATCTCTCGAATATAATGGAACTAGATGGCACTCAACAGTAACGTCTCTTTCCAGAAAACCCTGGCACGGTTACCCACGATAACCTCGCTGTGAGCAATATTTTTGGGGTACTTTGAGCACAGCAAGTCGAGTGTCATCTAGTTCCATTATATATAAGCCAAGGCGGACATCTCTATGGCTAATATATGTCCAAAACTCTGCAACTCTCACCAAATGAATAGAGATGGATAAAAAGCACTGTGGGTAAGGGGGGCAATATGTAGTTAGGATTTTGAGGTGAACTGTCCCTTTAAGGTCACCATTCTCCCTCAGTCATCAAGCTCACTGTCCTTTTCACTGTGGGTATGTCCTGACCCTGGTATGATTCCTGCAATACATTGCTGCTATTGATGATGATGATGATGAGATAACAGACACTCACCCTCTCAGCCCAACCATTGTCACCACCAGCATTGGCTTTCTTCTTCATCCACCCATCTCGACTCATACTGAGCTACCTGTAAACACAAGCAGAGCTATTCAGCAATACTGAGTCATGCAGGTCCAAGCTGGGCTCAGACACCAGACTGCAGACAGTTTAGTGTCTAATTACTAGATTAGGTATATACTTTCAACTATTCAGAGTATAGATACATTAATAATGAAGAAACATGATTTTCCATACATCCTGAAACGACCAGAATTAGGTCTGCAAATCATTTAATTAGTATATTATTCATTAAAAAAATGACAACATTGTGAACTTCTTAGGTGAAGTTTTGTTTGTAGTGGAGTTTCCTCGTGAGCAAGTCAAAGGACACAGACAAACTGTGACACTTTCAACAACTGACATTTACTGTTGTTGTGTAATTAACTTGTTATTGAGGTGACATGTTAATTCAGCATATATGTTATGAAATTGGTTTTCCGCTCGAGGCGGGAGCTCTGTGTCCAAGGGCATGCCCGGGCAGCTCCTGCCGCTGCTGACAGGTAGGTTACCACAGAGCCCCATGTGGCACTTTGACACATTCTTCATGTAAGCAGCTAACATTAGCATAGCAACTCCAAACGATGCTGAGCCAGATAATCATGCATATCGCTGCGCCATGACACGACTATAACAGCGTGCCAGTTCAAGCAAGCACACACAAACACACACACACACACAAAAGAAATACCAGCAGAAGTGTGTTGTCCGCACGCGTTAACAAAGCTGGCAAGATTAGCCACCAAACAATGGATAAGGTACGTGACTGTGTAACTTCAGCATGGTGAAAATCACGGGTGTAAACAAACAACAGTCCCAAGTGGTTGTTCGCTAACAGAAGTGCGTCGCTTTGTTTTACCTTTTATCCTGTCAGACTGGGTTGTTAGCCACAGACTTCTCTCTGCAGATAATGCCAAACACAAACGCTGTGTGCGCGCGCTGAGTACGAGGCAAGACCAAAGCAAAGCGAGATGAAAATCCTCCAGACAGTTAGCTCGACTCCTCAGCCTCGACTCTGTTCTCCGGAGAGGTCCTTCTGATCAACTGAGATCCCCTTATTTTGTTGCGCTGCCACGCCATGTCTGTTCAACATTTTCGCTCACCCTCCCAGTCCTTTTGCTCTCCATTTCTACCGCCTGATCCATTTGCTTTCCCTTTTTCTCTGTGAGAGTGAAGCGCGCCAGGCGGAACGTACAAGATCCGGAGGAATCTTTCAAAATAAAACATTCGCTGCTAAGGAACATTTTGTAAACAGGAGAAGCAGGCGGGAAAGTTGTATGTTGTTGCTGAACTTTATGATAGGCCGACTTTAGCGTGCTGCCCTCTCTTTGACAGCTTTGCTCGAAATACTGATGCCACGTAAACTGTGTACATACATTACATTAATCTATGCTAATTCTCAAATTATAAAATAGTAGGTTATTTCTCAGCAACATACTAATCCTGACAGTCCTTTATGGATCCAGATTTATCCTTCTTCTGTAAAACATCAGAAAACATTAATACAACAAAATGCCAAGGATTTCAACCTTGTTTCATTTCAGGCTAGTCCTGCAATAGAATCTGAGTTATTGTTTCCCCTTCTTCAATCTCCAATAAAATCTATTGCTATCTAAACAACGTGGGTTATGTTATGTGCAGGGAAAGTGGTTCATATTTTGACTGGTTTCAGCTGTATTTTGTTTTTAAAAAAGAAATAAGCTCAACTTCCGGTCCGCGTGCAGCTCTTCGTAGCTAGCTTGATCCAGCTTATCCCCGGCTTCTTGTTTTTAGGCTCAAGTTGTGCTGTAATACTGCCACTATGCGGGCAACTGGCTGCATGTCACCTGATATTGACTGTGTGGTAGCTCTTGGAGTCTGTGCACTTCAAAACCGACCACTCCGAGACTTTGACACCAGTGTGCGGAAACGAACAAGACAGCCGTCGGTGTGAAGCTGTTCGGTGTCGGAGGGGACCCGCGGGGTTATCGCACTTTCACAGACTGTTCGCCTTTGAAAATGTGTCTCTGTCCTGGCTTAAATTAGCAGGGTTGAAGCTCCCACGCCGCCTGCGCTCCTGCGCTAGACAGTCGATCAGAAGCAGTGTCGGGTTGTTGTCTTTTTTTCTCTCTCTCGGTGTGTGTGTGTGTGTGTGTACTGTCTGGCTCCGGCTCGGTTGTCCTCAAACGGCCCGGCACACGAGCATTGACGGCCGTGACGCAGAGGCACGTGCAGATTTGAACGAGGCAGGCCGTCGTGATGGTGGTCCGCTCCGACTGTGTCACAAGGGGGCAATAATAACCCCGCAGTCACAAAGTACAGTGAAAACAGCGTGTGTGCCTGATTTGATCCGGACCAACACGTGACGTGTCTGTTTGTGATTGACTTGCACGACTTCAAATCCGCTGCCTGCGTTAAACAACACGTAACAGTCACCTTTAAGTCCAGGACAGCGGAATAAAGTAGGTCATAGTGCAGGGAAATGAAAATGTCCATAGTCTGGCGGTAGATTTCACACAATCCAGAGAAACCAGGATGCTATTGACCCATGGCTCGTCGTGTCCCGAGGAGCCCTCTTATTGGTTGTTCTCTGTTGCTATGGTACCAGACATCGGATGCTGAAGTTTCATGCCCGACTTCTGTGTTGGTGCAGCAGGAAGTAGTTGCGGGGATGGAGAGTGATGTGCGAGTGTGGAGGAGATCTCTGAACAACTGGACTGACTAATGAGTGTGACTCACTCACAGTCACTGACGCCTATAGAGTGTACGTGTGTGTGTGAGAGAGACAGAGAGAACCTATAGGATCCTCTTCCCTCACGTGTGTGACAGATTTATTTATTGTTTTTAAACTGCCGCAATATTGTCCTCTGTCAGGATAATGGAATAAAAAAAAAGGCACTGTGAGAGAAGAAAAGCAGCGAGCTTCTCTAAAATGTTTTATTGGTGCGTACCTCAGGAGGGAAGCTCCACATTGTGATGTAGAGCCAGGTTTGCTGAGGGCATCTGAGGACACAGGATCCCTTTGTGTATGTGGGGCATCCCTTGTTTATAAATAGTTGCAGTAAATTCTGCAAAATCTGGGTAGCTTATTTGATGTGCTTTTAGAGTTGGGCAATACTACGATATCATATCGCTATCATCATATGAAACTATGAGTGTGATGTCAGAGAAAGATGGTCTTTACTAGCATTTTTTAAGTGCCTTGCAGGAGACTAAAAATATCAGCCTAGCCCTGTGTGTCCGTACAAAATGTCACATGTTCATAGCTCCGAATCACTGCCCACACTTTTATTTGTTGAGAAATTAAAATAATTAAAACAATTAATGAGAGTGAAAGGGCAATCCAATTTGACTGTCAGGCTAACCCTGTCATAGGGTACAACACAACTTTGATCACCATTGTCCATTTTAAGGGGGTTTTTTTTAAAAAGGCTAATGGTTTGGAGGAAGTTAAGTTGACCTTGCAATCCTTTTTGCTTCAGCTAAAACATAAATATTATCAAAATTAAGACACAAAAGATTGACAGAGATGATATGTTACCTATGTAACTCATGGTGTAAGAATCTGGAAATCCTTAATGCATATTCCTGAACCAGGCCCAAGAAAGCAAACTTAACAAGAGGAAGTCTGAGTGACCTCTTCGAATTCATTATTCATTTAATGACATAATCCCACACACAAAAATACATCTTGCATAAAAGGGACCTTGAATGTTGGCAACTAGACTCACCAACAGTTTTTTTCTCCTGTATTTTTTCTTTTTTTCTAAAAACAGATATTCCATCAAATATTGCACAGTAAAAACACATACAAAGGAAAATATTTAAAAAAAATGGAATGGAAGAGTCCTTCGTTAGAAAACGTCACAGACAAGTGTTCTACTTTGGAGGAAGTGGTATATGATTGGTTGGTCTTTTTTTAAGCAGTTCCTCCTCCTTTGGACCCAAAGAAACAGTCCGTCGTATGATGATTCAGTCCAAAGTATGAAAAAGGCTTCACACATACAGCCGAGTCCTTTTTCTCAGACATTTCATGAGGCTTTTGGCAAATTATTTCAAATCCATGCAACTCTTCGGATTAATCCAACAATGAGGAAGAAGGTGCATGTAGTCCATGTGTGAGAAATTACAAGATTGCTTCTTCGGGAGGCCTTTCACACAGTAAGACCCGGATAGCGAGCACTTCGACATCCTATGAGGATGATCAGGCTCTAGGGGATTTCATCCAATTCCATTTCACGCAGCACTGTAGGTATCGGTGCTGTCCTGTCAGCTGCATAGAGTTCCAAAAGTTTGTCTCTTTTGAGACAGGCCTGGAGGCCCAGTGGGGCAGGTAAAAGCAAATCCTCTTCTTGTTAGTTAAGTTTGGCACTGATGCGTATCCATTGAAGAGCCTGTCTGGTGTATTGGACTGCGTGAGCTATGCTACTGTGAAGAGTCAATGGTCCAGACAAAGTATTTAAGTAGTTGAAGAACTCTGTAACGAAAAAGGAAGATCTTGAATCATCTTTTGTATTTGGCATTTAAAACAGATTAATTTGAACTAATGTGCCTTTTTTTCCTCCCGTGTAAATATAAAACTAAAGGCTTTGTTCCCATCTCATACATGGGGTGTGTGGCTGCGTGGGGCCTCCGTACCTTTATTCTCCTTTGCAAGGTTGTCAGCCACCTCCCAGTACTCATAACTATACAAGACACTGTTGGTAATGTTCAGGTGATTTGCTGCCATCTGGTGGATGCGTTGGGGAATGCTTATGAGAGAGGGTAAGTTGCTGCCCCCGTGTGAACCCTGTCTGAGGTGTTTGGCGTTGGGTGAGAGCGAAGAAGGGGGTCCTCCTGTACCCCTGGGAGTTGAAAACACAATGCACAGCAGAGTAATGGTGGTCAGTGAAGGCTCGGTGGCTGCTGAAAGCACATGAATGAAACAGAGCGCCTGTAATACGAAGCTATTATCCACCTACTTCCCAGAGTCACTCCAGCAGGGAGGTGTAGAAGGCAATTTGGGAGAACTCTGTAATGACACAATAAACAAGGCTGAAAGTTGTCCAAAGCCAAATGTTTACATATGATATTTGAAACGGAAAAGACGGTAAGATTTCCTGGAACTGACACGTCCGACTCGTTCTTAGACAAACCTTGAAGTAGTCAAGCAGAACTTTGGAGTATTTCAGTGCGTGGTCCTTCTTTAAACGAAACATTTGCCAGTAAAGGAGGGCAAGGCATCGGAAACTGTGGGCACACAAGTCAAAGAGGCTCAGACTGACCACAAATCATCCCCAAAAATGCAGGTCCTTCAGCTTGATGATAGATGTGGAATAAACAGAGGAGATGACATACGCACCACAAAACCGCCAGCTGTTTGTCTTCCTGTCTTGCCCCAGGGCCGGAGTGGTTCTTCAGCCTCATGGCGTACCTTAAGACACAGGACTGTTAACAATGGAGCTGCCGTTCATGTGTATGCATACATGTCTGTTTGTGTCTGATCGTCTCGACGTCCGAAATCCAAATATGTGTTTTAGCATTATTCACCGAATGAGCTCCACTGTCTCTGAGTACATGGTGTAAGGAGACTTTGCCTCTAGTGGCCCTTCCTCCATCGCTTTCCCACATTCCATGAAGGAGAGAGCGGCGTCAATGTAATTCACAGCCTTCCCCAGTTTGTCCACCTGGAAAAAGACATCCAACATGAGCATACTCTCTTAAACGTGTCTTCCTTCCCACATGTTCAGTAGTTGATGCGAGTTTCTCCCATGGAACATTTTCCTATTCCCGAAAAGATGCACAAGGTGCAAGATACTGAAGGATGAGCAGGTGGCACCTTGCATGGGAGCCTCTGCCACCTGTCTGGAAGTGTATGGGCGAATGCTGTCTTGTGTGGTGAAGCGTTTTGAGTGGTTGAATTAAATAAATATTTTTATTGCAATTGCTTGCCCTCTCATACACATATAGACATTAAACTGTTGCCAAACATCTCATCTTTCTTCAATAGAGAAAGCAAATGGTTGTATTTGAACAAACGGCAGAGTATTTCTTCAGTGACTGTACAACATCCTAATTTTGTTTTATATTCACCTAAAGATCAAGGACTCACCATTGCATCTGCACGGTGCTTCATCCTTTTAGCCTCATGTAAGTAGTACTCTGCATGGTGCGGACTAGGAAGATGGACAGAAAGACAAAAAAAGTTTTTAAAAAAGTGCAGTGCAGGCACTGTTTCCCAGGAAGGCCGAGGAACCAGGTGTCTGTTGAGTCTGTATCTGACAAACATCAAGCAGTGTGGGCCATGCAGTGAAGCACTGTTTGGGCTTGCTCACGTTTCGTGGTTCTGAACGGCCCCCCTGTGTCCTGCAGGGCCCCAGGTCTCGGACGGTGGTTGGGGCTGTCTCGACACTTTTACGCATTCCACCTCCATCTTGGGCTGTCAAATAAGGTAAAAAATGAACAAACCAAAAATACTGCGAGCAATGGGATGGTCTAAAAAAAATGTTTTGTCTTACCTTTATCGCAGAATCTCTATTCTTGTCTCGGTTCTTGTGGACGTGATGCTGCTCCAAAGTCTTTGTTTTGGAGGGAGGCTTGGTGGACTCAGGGCTGTCAGACAGTGGAGACACGGGAGACAGTGGCCTCTTGCTGTCCAGGTACTCCTCCAAGTACCTGTGCAAGTACACACCGACAGGTACGTTGACACAAACACATATGGGATGTATATTTAATACACTAAAGGGATTTTCACACTGCAATCAGTCCAAGACCAAAAACATTTGTAGAACCTTCTTAGTCCCAGGCTAAGAAAGCATTCATGGCTAATCCCGACTTCATTTTAGGGCACGCTGGCCTTGTTCCGGAGAAGGGTTAGCCCCGAATTTGGGGCATTATCTCCTGAACACAACTAAACACAGGGCTTACACATATATATAACTCAGGGCTGGCACACTGCACTGTTGGGCTATCCTTAACCCCAGACTACAAGTTAAGAGTTAACCCTAGCTCTATACAATTCACACTGAACTTCTAGTAGCCCTGGGTTAAAAGTCTGTTGGAACACTCGACAAATGTTTGCATACAAATGTGACACGTGCCTAATGCCAACTTTAGCCCCTATTTACAATTGCACATTTTAGCATTTAGCGTTCAGTTGATTTTCTTGGGATAATCCCACAACCTCAGGGCTATCCCTGCTCTCAAGCAGAGCCAGCAAGCCGTAGGCTAAAGTGATCCAGCCTTGGAGTGGGCCGGATTGAGCCTGTGTGAAAGCTTTCTTAAGTCCTCTCCAGATCAAAGATTTGAGACAAGACAAGATGAAACCTGCAACAAGTTGCAATTTAAAGTAGGCTTAATTTCAAACTTCAAGGCTGGTGTCAGACAGCCACAGCTGTTCGTCCAATTCATAAAGCGATCCTCACTTTCCTCTGTCCAAAACAGTCATTTCAACCAGCTGACAGTTTGTAACTGACTTAACCAGCTGACTGATGAGGCTGGTGGATTGGCTGGTGGAACAGGCGGTGAAACGTTCTACAACCAGTCACTGGTGACCTGACGAGCTGAGTGGATCCAGTTCACACTGCTAACCCTAACTGTCGCCTGCAGCGCTCTGAAGCCATTTTGTTGCGTCACTAATTTTTGGTCAATCTAACAGCTCCCTCAGTCTGGGACTAAGACGGTTCTCAGAATGCTTTTAGCCCGGGGCTAAATGTAGTGTGGAAAGCTGGTTTAACAATGTGTGTGTGGAAAGAGGCTAAGCTATCCCAGAGCTAAAGATAGAACATGAAGTGTGAAAAGCCCTTTATCGTATGGTATATACAGTATTATTGAGACAGTGTGGTGTGTTTGGCGTTTTTTTTGACTTACCCATTGTGTGTGGTCTCAGTCACAAAGTTGCGCTCAGCTGTGTGAGCTGAAGACTCTGTGCGGCCTGAGAGGTCGTTCGTGAGAGGAATGCTCCTCTTGCTCTCTCTTTGTGACACGCCATTCTCCAACTGGTCAAACACAAACACACATAGTCGAGCTTTGAAGAGCGGCCCAATAACGTCACCATACTAATGCAAGAAAACATGTCCAGATTCACATCAGAGTCAACAGATCCGAAAAGTAAATGCACATGTTGTCTACCTTGCGTTTCCTTTTGCCGTCTTTCGTAACAGTCTCTGGGACGTACAAGTGTTTCATAGCCTCCCCTGGCTTGTCTTTAGTTGACGAAGAGGAGGAGGAAGAGGAGGGCTTTTTAACAGGGGAGCTTGTAGTGCTGTCCGGGACCCTTTTAAGAAGACAGAGATCTATCTGCACCACCAGATTTCTAAGCCCTCGCTGTGAAGATGTTGTAGCTTGTTCGCCTCGCCCAAATGGGACTAGGGTGTAGAGCTTCTGCTTCCCCTCACTTGGCTGCCCCTCACCTGGATTGCCCGGGATGGGTCCCCTGGGGTGCACAACCTTCGGCTTGCTGGCGTCAGTCGTGCCTGGGCCTTGTTGCCCTCTCTTTGGGAGTCTCCTGTGAGAGGTAGAGTCTGCAGGGACTTTGGTGACCGGAGCCTGATACTCAGATTCTGAGTCTGAATTTGAAGAGGAGGAGGCAGAGGATGAGGAGGACACCCTGCGAGGAGTTGGGGAACGTGACGGAGCAGGCGAAGGGTCTTGCTGTAAGTCTCTCTCCTCCTCACTTCTTCCACACTTTTTTGCCCTCCCTTGGTGGTGGTGTGAGTCGTCCTGAAGGCGGTGTTGCTCGGTGCTGGTGGGCAGTCTCTGTTTGGTCTGGACTGTTTGCCATTCGCGTCTATGTTGCTGCTCCCTCCTCCTGTTTTCCCGTCTTGCTGTCTCCTCTCTCTTCCTCTGCCTCTCTATCACTCCCTCCTCCTCCTCTTCCTCCTCCTCCTCTTCTTCTGCCGAACTCTGGATCCAGGGACGCCTCAGTAGCTGCTCCTCCGCCAGCCTCCTGTCTTCCTTTCTCTCCTGTTTCCCTTGTTGTTTTTCCCTATGTCTGTCCTCTTTTCTCTCTGGTTTTCTCCTCTCTACTTGGGTCAGATGATCCCCTCTGTGTTCCACCTCTTGCTCCTTGGGCTGTGGTTTCTTCTGTATAGTTTTTGTATGGTTGACATGCACAGGGGTCGAGGTTTTAGCCTCCCAAGTCTTGGTCCTAGGTTTTAGGCTAGGTTTAGAGTTCAAGCCAGCATTAGAATTGTTAGCAGCTTTAGAGGTAGTTTGGGAATGAGAACTATGACCAGGGTTGGTCTCACGGCTGGTTGGAGCCAAGTGCTTTGTTCTTGTGGGGCTGTGCTGTGAGCCAGATTGGTGCAAAGGCCTGGTTTTGTGGTTTGAGTTGGAGTGGTTGGATCTGCTGCTTTGAATTTGCTCAATATGTGGCGTCTGTTTGGCTTTGGGAGCCTCAGCGATTTGTTTAGTACTCGGAGGAAAGTTAGGCTTAGGTCTAGATTTGTGGCTGTGACTCTGGTTTAACACAGCAGAAGAAGGCTTGGATTTGCTTTGGTCTTGGCTCTGTGAGGGTCGAGTCTTGGACCTGTGCTGATGAGTACCGTTTGTTGGCTTGCTCTTGCTGTCAGTGTTAGGCAATGGGGCAGTCCATGGCCTATTTTTTGTCCTGTGGTGATTGTTTGTTATACTCGGCTGTGTTTGGTTCTGACTCTGAAACTCAGGGTAATGACGAACCCTTGAAGGAGCAGGAAGGCTGGGACTGGGGCTTCTTGGAGGCTCTCTAGGTATTGGGCTAGGGCTACGGCTGGCTCTCGGGCTCCCATTCAGACTGGGGCAAACACTTGGAACTGGGCTGGGGATCGGGCTGTGTCTCGGGCTAGGGCTGGGACTTGGGCACGTGCTGGGGAATGGGCTTGGGCTGGGGCAGTAGCTATAACCAGGACTGGGTAGGGGGCTGTTGTTGTGGCTGTAATGGAACTGTGGGCTTGGAATTGGGCTTTGGCTGGGGCTATAGTCCTGATTGCTGTCCCAGGACCTGGCTGGAGACGGGGCTCGTTGGGTGGGATCCGGTTCACTGCTGGTAGATTTTCTCTGTGCTTTGTTCAGCCATTTATCCAACTGCCACTGAGCAGCAGACGGGTGATCAGTCTAAAGAAAGCACAGCAGAACAGAGAAACAAGTGTCAATTATACATCGCAAACTAGATTAATTCAACATTAATCTTTGTTAATTGCGAGGATTTGCAGTGGTGGAATAAGTCTACATAGATCCCTATCTTAAAGCTTCTGTTGGTAACATAGTCTTGAGTCGATTTTGACTGTAGATCGGTTTGGCCACCGTCCCAAAGTCCCACTTTTTAACGAGTTGGGAAGGATACTGTAAAATCAACGATCTTACCAACAGGCGCTTCAAGTAAAAGTAATAAAACAACAATGTACAACATAAAATGTTAAAGTAAAAGTTGCGCATGAAGAATCTAGTATTTTCAACAGAGCTTATTTTGCTGTGGTACAAATCACACTCGCTACAGCAGTATTTTTAGTCATTTGGACAGCGCTCTCCATTCTTCTGCACGGGCTGGACGCACAGAAAGTTTGCAGGGGGGCAACACAAACAAACATGGAGGCAAGTGACCATGAGAATAATGGTTTGATAGCGAACAGGAGAAGAACTCTGACCATTTCATGCCAACTCCTTTTTATGAAATTGATAAAAAATTTAGTATATCCTGATAAGTCTCATTATCTGGATATGGCGTGACCTATATCAGGTTATGAGACTTGAGTCATATCAAACAGCCCTGCTGGACATTTTTTAAATAGAGGTTTAGGACTCAGTTACACACTAAAATGACTTGATTACAAGGACATTGTTGCAGGATCGTAATTTAAAAGGTGGTCATTTGAAAATTAAAACTCTAAACTTGCAGAGAAAATTAGGTTTAAATTAAATAAAAATAAGATGAAGTAGAAGTATGAGGTAACAGGAAGTACAGTATGTTTGTAGTATGTGAGTGAACACACTTTGCTACATTCCACCACTGTACACGTCTCTTTATATATTTGTTAAGAGGTCAAACTAGTTGAAAAGAGACAGAGGCAGAGAGTGAAGGATTTAACCATGAGCACAATGACACATATTTGTGTGTGTGTGTTGACATACCACAACATTGCCACACTGCAGCAGCACCATTTAAATACAGTACAGTCACTGCCCCCGACATGTAACTCACTGACTCAGCTGCGCTTTAAAAAAACAACTCAAGCTCCAAATGACAAATCTGGTTCGTGACTCACGTCTAAAAAGTGTCAGACTGACATTATAACCTCCGTTCAATAGCCTACATGATCTAACAGTCCACATCTGTGCTTACAGAAGCTCAACCCCCATCCAATTATGCCAAATGACTCACTTGATGTTGGCTTAACAACTGGCTCGGTAACTGCAAGAATGAGGGGAACAGGAGAGAAACAGAAAGTATGTTTAAAAAAAAAAGAAAAAAAAAAGTGAGAGGATACTTACAGCTGGAGAGTAAACTTCTTCCTCTCTTTTGCGTTCTCTTTTTCTCTCTTCGCTGACCGGGAGCTAAATTAAACCTCTACTCCTCAAGTCAAACAGTGACCCCCCTCCCTCCCCACATCCCTCGCCCTCTTTCCAGAGAAGACACTGCATCTCTTGTACCGTGTCGACTGCCCTCCCTCCTTCTTTTCTGTCCCTCCCTCTCTCTCTCTCCCTCTCTCTCTTTCTCTCCTTCTCTCTCTCTCTCTCTCTCTCACTACCTGGAACTCTGGATTTGCAGCTTCCATAACTCCAACCCCCACATCTCTTGCTTGAGAGACATTTAAACAGTCCACGTAAATGAAAAACACATGGTGTGCACCCCCCCGCCTCCCCCCAACCCAAACACGCTCCACTACCTCCCTCTCCATAGGGGCCCGATGCGGTGCATGTTTAGTAATACAGTTATGTTGTACAGGGCTTTCCATTCATAAAAGAGAGGCAGGTTTCCCCTTCATTCCCCACATAGCACACATCTCAAACTAAACCCCACAATTCCCCACACCTCCAAACGCTCATCACGCTCTCAGAGTTTATCTGAGGCAATGACATCCAACTGTGAGTGAGAAGGGACGTCAACAGAAGCTCGAGTCTTCATGACTTCCACGTCCTGAGGGCTTTCCTCTTTAAGACCGGGCCTGTTGACATGACACCCAGGCACTAATTCCCAAAGCTACCTCTGCCCTCGACCCTCCTCCTCTTCCCCACCTCACATGCATTCCCCATTCCTCCGTCCCTCCCCACACCTGCCGCCAACCGCCTCGAGGCCACCGCTCCCTGTAGAGAATTCACGTGAAGGCAACCAGAGGTAGGAACAGACAAAACGAGACAGGGACGGAGAGCAGGGAGAGGATGCAGTGTTGTTACCTCCTTGTCGCACAGCGGCTGCTGCGAGTTGGCAGGCGACGCGGGATCTCGGTAAACGTCTGGGCTCCGGCTGGGGCTCCGGGAGTGAAGGCTGCTGCTGGCCGACTCAGCAGAGCAGTCTGAGTCTGAAGAGTCCGAGCTGGAATGTCTCACCCGCCTGCCATGTGTGTGCGCTCGCTGTGCTGACAGGCTGTCAGTCAACACACACACAAACATCAGAGAGGGGTCAGCGTGGGTGCACGGCAGAGCGGAGCGCACAGATACTATTGTTATTCGCACATTAGAGCTGATGTTTACAGACAGTTGTGCAAAATCAAATCAGTCAAAATGTGCACACATAATATTTGTGATCGAGTACCTGTGTCCGTGATCCCAGGAAGCTGACTCATGAGTTACCTTCAGGAAGACAAAAACGGAAACTTAACGTCCACAGCAGCAGCGTAGTGAAAACCTGCTACACTCGATATGTTACCTCTGCTGCTTCATGACTTAATATGATTAGTAGCACATACAGACACAGTTGTGCCACACTGTGTGTGCTGGTGTGTACACACCAGTAATCTGTACCAGAAGAACCAGTAGCGTTCAACATTCTTTCTGCCTCACCAAACCTTTCAACAACATCATGAAGTCATGGAGTCATGAGGATATGAAGACGTCCAGCTCAGGTCATAACCACTGAGTGGGTTTCATGTTACAGCTGTTTTACAAAATATTTGTCTCCTGGTAAAACATAGACAAAAACCAGTGTGTTTACTGTATTTCAGTACAAATTTGGGGGACTTGTAGTTTACTTGAATGTTTCCACTTTCTGTTCCATCCCACTTGAGGATGTAAGTGGTACTTTTTACTCCACCACATTTATTTGATTTAACTGTAGTTACTAGTTACTTTGCATATTACATGCTGCATCAGAGCCAAATTAGTGTACTTTTGAATCAATCTATTTTATTAGCAATCGGATAAAACAAAAAAAAATAAGACAAAAAAAAAGCTCAGTTACTTACTGTTACTTGTACTTATGATGCTAGTGTCCATTTATTACCAGAAAAGTACTTCTGATACAAGTAAATGTGTGGTTAATTAAACTTAATAGTTATTTCACTGTTAACAAACAAGCAATCATAAAGGTGTAAACATCAGTTGCAATTTTGTAATGCTTATTCAAATGTTAATAGATGAACTACACAGTGCTGATAAACTATTTACAAAGTGTGATAAACATCAGTTGATACTTTGTAATAAATCATTGCTGAATAAATGGTTTATAAAGCATTGACAGTGAAATAACCATTAACCTCAGCTTAATTAAGTTCACATTTGCTGTTTATTTATGATGGTTATTATAAAATGAATTAATATTTTAACCAATATCTTGACTTTGCTCAAGTACGACTTTTGGGTACTTTTCACAACCCTGACAAAAGCAAAAAAAATGGTTACACCATTACATGTACTTCTATGTACTTTTGACTAATGTACAATGTACATGCATGAAAACAACTACTGAGAACTACAGTGAATCGTTAACAAAGGTCTTGTTTAATTCTGTTTTATAGGTGAACAGACAACTCAGTCTTTGTGCATCATCCTTAAATTCAACTTCTTTTCTTTTAAAACAATATTATTATTATCAATTCATAATAAAGAAATG
>CAEMYA010000012.1:1850141-1861311 GCA_903131615.1 Diplodus sargus
AAAAAAAAAAAAAAAAAAGGGGGTGATTTTGCATTCCAAGACGGTAGATCTGAGTGTGACTTGACTGTCGAGTTTGTAGCTTTCAAAGGTGCAGAGTCAGTGAACCAGAACACAAGACAGCTCATCAAAACATTTGTTGCTTGTAAGGTGGCCCCCGGGGAAATGAACATAAAAGATGTCAGGTGGCTCGTGTCACAACAGGTAATCATCAGTGCAACAGTTGAAATCACAGCCACAGCTGAGAGAAGAGCGCAAAATGGAGGCGGAAAAATAACGAATCACTGTGCAGCATTTAATTATTTGAACATTTTTGCGGTGAACTTCAAACTAACCGAAAGGATCATCCACTTATCAACCCTGGGCAGCTGCGGGAAACACTGATCCAGGATCTGCACTGTCAACCATCAGCATACACATCCTTAGTTGAGTCACTGTGACAAACAGTTTGTCAAACGTTGTCTGATGTGTACATGTGATCTTTAAACAGAAAATCATTCCAGAATAAATTTGGCCACGGATATTAATTCAATTTTTTTTTGCTACGGTTTCTTCAATGTGCTTTTCTTACTTTCTTATCAATGTTAGTCAGATACTTTTAGGCAAAATATGCCACTTTAAGACATCATTATGCTCAGTTGACTTGTGAGGGACAATCGCAATTATTTTTTGTCACGTCACAGACTTACATGGAGGTCGGCAGATATGGCTTTGTCAGGGTCAATACTAATACTGATGAATAGAAATTAAGGACACTGAAAACCCACATTTGGGGCCAATATTCTTTTGATTTGATCTGAAAAATGTAGAACAACCACTGGTGAAATAAACCTTAATACAATTTATGCAAGTACTGTTCTTAAGTACAATTTTCAGGCACTAATCTGTATTTACATTTTCTTCTTCTTTATACTTCCACTCCACTACATTTATTTGAAACATTTGGTTACTAGTTACTTGGCACATTCACATCATTCAGTGTTTATAGGCTGTTAATTGTGACGTGTTACCAATCAGATCGTGTTGTAGGTGTGCCAAAGTAGCACGTTTTAAAATCATTTAAAATAATCACCAATTCAAGATTTAAGATTCCAGAAGCTTTATTTATCCCAAGGGAAATTGTTGAAATACCCGCTGATCTGCCGGGGCCCATAATCGGTCTACGCCAAGATTACAATATTAGTGAATCATCAATTCGATAATCAATAATAAGTTACTTATGTAAATTACTTGAACGCATTCTACAATTACGGCTTAATTTAGTTTACACAAATATCAAGGAGCACCACGCCAACCCACAAAAAATGATGGAGCAGCATGCTATATGTGAGAACTGGCCACCTGTTGAATTCATACTCCAAACAAATAGGGGGCAGTATATAACCAGAGTGATCTCTAACTGCTGCTGACTGACTGTAGCAGCCTTTAGCAAGTAAGCTCGAGTTAACCGTGCAGCGGCCGTCACATTAGGAGACTAATAAGGAGCTCGGAGCAACAGGGAATGTTGGAGTTGTTTACTATCTTATTAGCACCCTACAAAGTGTCTAGGAGCGAGCTGGTTAGCATGCTCACTGCAATAGTTACCTCTGCAACGCAAAATATGGACTTTGCCTTTGACATTATGTCAAAACTGTTATTTCTGCACATTCTGTTGATACGTTTCGTTAATTTTTGAATGCATAAAACACAAATTCATATAAACCTGTAGTCAATCACACAATCACTACTGTATCTTCAATAAAATCCAATAGTATTTACTAAACCATGGTGAATTACAAAGTATTCATAATTCAAATACATGTGGTGGAGGCTCACAGCTAAGTGACAGCGTCTGTCTGTGCATTCGTGCATGTCTCACACTGAGGGAGCGTGGAAGAGTGAGTTGATTACACATGATTACACACCTGGACTATTATGAAAACGTACCCTATTCCTTATTGGTTCGCTGTGTGCGGCGCTCCAGAGGAAACCAGCCACATGGAGCGAGCTCTGCCCTGCATCCACTCTTTGCTCCCGCTCTGATTATAATCTCTGCTGATTAAATTGCCCACAGTCACACGCAGACAAACCACGCCTCGTGGATGCTGGCAAAATTGCCTTTTTGTGCCATTCATTTACCATGTTAGCATGATCTGGTTCTTCAGCTGCGTCATCATGCGGAAGCATCAGTGTGTAAAGTGTGTGGCAATCGCTGGGCTGAACGAGTGCGTGAGGCTGCTCGACTGCTGAAACAGTGAACGAGCTCTGGAAAAGGTCGCGCTTTGTCAGCTGGGATGTCCAAGGATTTGTGTCAGTATGTGTGTGTCAGTGGTCCGAGTGCAGATCAGGACTTGTGGTAGCAGACGCTGAACTCTTCTTCAGCTGTCGGGATCTGAAGGAATAGTGCAACATTTTGAAAAGTACACCTCTCTTTCTTGCTGAGTTGTAGATGAGAAGATCGACACAAGGTACATGCCTGTGCACTAAGTTAAAGGGACAGTGGTCGGTTAGCGTAGCGCTGTGACATAGTCCAGCACATTACCCTCATAAAACCCTGATGTGATAAGCTAAGTTACCCAGCTGCTGGCTATAACTTAATTCTCAGTGCAGAGACACGAGAGCGGTATCCATCCTCTCATCGAAACTCTCAGCAAGAAAGTAAATAAGCATTTCCCAAAGCATCAAACTATTTCTTTATATCTAATGGGAGTCGGAGACAGATTTATTCACTGAAATCCAAAGACGCTGATGAGATGACACATTTCTTTGAGCGTGGCGGGCGACACTAAAGCTTTTCCCTTCCACTCCTCCTCCTCCACTCTCCCCAGCCTCTACAGTAAACCCTGGAGGGCAAGTGTTTCCTCTCTCGGCTCATCCTTTCACTTCATTATCTCTCCTCCCTCAGTCGCCAAGGACACAGCACCAGCATTCACCCCTTTCCTCCTCCAACAACAACAAGGTCTCCCAGGTGGAGCATGATGTGTTGCTATCTTCCCCCCCCCCATATTCTGTAGCTCTATTCTTCTCCCCCACCCCTGCAATTTGTCCCACACTAGTGACAGGACGCGGGGAGCAGTGATGCAAAACCTCTGACATACCACAAATTATAGAAAGAAACCTCAGGGACGCTAAACTCAGATTGACATATCTGTGAGATTAGAGCTATTTTTTTTTTTCAAACATTCACAAGTTCCTGCTGCTCAAAGTTGACGATTTGCTGTTTTTCTGAGTTTTATAGCACCATAAACACAATAGATCCTCTAATAGTTAGTTAGCCTCTCACATGCTCGCTTCCTTCTGTGCGGTGATACAGAACTGTCAATTTTAATTTTATAGACTAACGGACTAACATCAACAACATAAAACATCAATGTGTTAGTTGCAGGCTTATGTCTTGTGCTTCCTCCTCGAAGCATCAATCTGCTGCATTTATTCTAACCACAATGTGACTCTATACGTTTGTGGTGAATCAGACATGCTGCACATCTTCAAAGTCAACTGCTTCTATTACTCGTTATTTCAATGGAAGAAGTCACCAAATTTAAGCAATGTAAAAAAAAACAACAACAAAAAACAGACAGTAATTTCTTACCTCCAGAATGTCTTTGGCACAGCTGTTGTGTTGGCCTCTTGTAACCTGTGCAAACACAAATAAACAGACAATGACGAATGAGGATAAAGTCACTGGAAGTCTCAACAGACAGATTATCAAAGGGAGAACAACTCAGAACAACAGACACGAGTCTGGTTACAAAGTAGACCAGCACATGGAGAAAGAGCTGCTTCTCACCGTGCACACAAACCATATTCGAGCATCTAAACTAATGTGCAGTTTTCGTATTGTGCACACACATTTCGACTGCAAACACAGCCGAGCACACAAACTCATTCATGTATTTCACCAGCCGCTGCTCAAGATGTGAACTCTCACGTCACACCACAAAAACAAAAAAAGAAAATCACCTTCAGCTCTCGACTTCCCGCCTTTTTGTCACACAGTCATAACTTGATTTTATTATTTCTTTGTTATCATATATAATTTGCAACTATTAGCTTGTTATCACTTTTATGTAGTTATAAGACTTTTTGTATGATAATGTTGTGTTTCCTTTTAATATTGTGAAATTTTAACATTATTTAGGTGGCGGCTTCAAATAAGCCGACTGGGTTTTCTGCCTCTTCCTGCACTCTATGTTATTTGTATTCTTTGTAATTATTTGTGTATTTTTTTTTTTCAATGGTGCAAAATAAATAACACATAACACATAACATAACGCGGTGCACCTCTTTACTGTAAGCCGTGCAGTTACACCGCACGCACTGTAATTGTGAGTGGAGGCTGAAGCTCGTTGGTGACTCATATCAGATCGCAGCTGCGGACGATCAGACGGATGCTGATTCAGATGCGAGCAACTTTCTGTTTCCATCCCTGTTAGGCAACCCTGCTGTCCCTCCCTACCCCTTGGCCCCCCCCCCTTTTTCAGCTCACAATTCAAATTCGTGGCATGAACACAGAGAACCATGTTGCTCAAGCACTGAGATAACGGACACATACTTTACATTACTTGCACTTCCCCATCTGTGCAACTGTGTGTGTGCAGCGAGGGCCTTTCTGTTTATGTGGCAGCGTGTTTCAGTCAATGGTTTCATTATGACTGAAAACTCATGATCCCTGATCCACTGGACAAATTAGTAGCATGGAATAGTGTTTCCCATCTATAATGGCAATAACGCTCCTGTTTCTTAGGTTTGGCTCTTGTCTAATGTCAGAGTGACTCTCCTTTGCGCACACATATATTCCATTTTTGGATGACTTGCTTCTTCCTTCGATTCCCCCTGCTCTTTCTTCTGTGCCATCTGTGCAGTACAAGTATGCACAGTAGAAAAATGTGTGTAGTGCTGCGTGCTCTCTCTCTCTGAGTGTGTGTATGTGGTGTGTGTGTGTGTGTGTGTGTGTGTGTGTGTGTGTGAAACTGTCTCTTCTTGCATGCATGACTCACTAAGGTCAGTGTCTGAGTGGCTGCTCTCTGCCTGCGGATGGAAAACAGTGTGTGTGAAAAACTGTCTGATTGTTACAGCCATATGAGAGCTGTAGGCACTAAATGAAAAACATAAACACAGACAGGCAGTATTTTACCTCCCTGTGGCGGTGCACAAGCTCAAGTCTGGCCCGCCTGCCTGCCTCCTCAGTTTACACTTACAGGTCCATTAGTGTGGATATAATCATGTGCAATGTGTTTCACACGTTCATACCGACTAAACACTACAGGCCTCAGCTCTGCTGCAATACCCTGATGAGTAAGGTCCCTCGGGGCCAAACAAACCACAACCCATCATAACACCTGAAACAAGCAGCATGCCAGCCGGCTACGCTGATACCACCTGTTACATTCTTAAAATATCAGCAATTACTGAAGTTATGCTCGTTTTAGAGGCTCCATTCAACGCTTCCATCAGTTTTTAGTGCCTTCAAGGATCATCTGAAGCGACTTTAAATCTGCAGAACTGAACCTTTATGAAGACAGGAGCGCAAACCGCACGACTCTGCAGGAATTACCCGCTCATTTTATTTCAGTGCTCAGATTAAAGAAGAATGTTTTTTTTTAATAGAAATAACCAGCAGGAAGTCCGCGTGCAAACTGTTGACTTTAAACATGCACTTGTCTCCAGTATGATCAGCATTGAACGGCTCAATATATCTGTCGCTTTATAGACACACATATGATGATAACTCTTCATTGATTTGTCTTTTAAAAGTAGGCTGTGTGGAGCCGCTCACCTGAGAATAAGCGCATCGGAGTAGATAACACACCACGGAAAGTTTCCCTTTGCCACCGAGGACAGTAGGCATGGTTCCTGGATGGTCAGCGCTCTCCTCCGGTGTCCATGCCAGTCAGAGGACTCCCGTGGTGGAGATCAGCGGCTCCTCGCTCCTCCGTGCTGCTGCGGGGAGAGTCGGTGTGTCACTGAGGGAGAAGGGGGGGCGGTGTAGGCGGGCCGGCGACGTCAGAGATGACACAGGCGCAGCTCGTGCAGGGAGCTCACGACTCCGAGGGACCCTGTGGATGTTCAGATCCGGTCAAAGGCGTCATTACTAATGATAACGCAGCTGCTGGCGATTGAACTGCACGGGACACAACCTGACGAAGTTTTATTCACATCCGGTCCAGTTCGCAGGGGCGAAGCTATGAATTATGGGGCCCTTAAACCTACATTAATTGATTTTCTGTGGCCACACGGGAGCGTCCGTGAGCTAAAAGTTAAACACAACACAGATAGCAGAATGTGGCTAATGTGTTAGCAAACAGTTCCCGACAAAAGAGACTGAGCAACGTAACATATGAGCTTTTAAGACACATGTAAGTACAGGTAATATATTTGTGTAAGCTTTGTGTTGGCGTTTCTTTGTGTTTACTTTTATGAAAAGTGGGCTTCCTGGTTTGAAGCTGCATTACATTAACTAGCTAGTCCAGTAACGCTGAGATCCATAAGTGGCTGAAGGTATGTCGATTGCTGCTCAGTGGTATATACCAATCCCCAGACTGGCATACAGACTTCCGGAGTGGTATGCTGCTATTATGCCGCTGTTAATCCACCGACACATGATGGTATGTGCCGCTTGAGATTGTTATGGCGCTGAGAGACTGTTGGGTGGGTACCGCAACCTGATGAATATGCAAATATGATGCCACTGGCTGGTTTGACAACAAGTACTGCTGTAAATGTTTAAATTTTTTTGTCTTTATTTACAATGCTAACTTAACACGTTACCGTAAGTAAAGGAACGTATGTATGTTATGTTGTTGGGATGTAAGCATATAGACAGTAATTACACGTGGAACTCTTGCGATATGATAGTAAAGTATTATGTCTAAATCTCTGCCTATGAACTACTTAAAACTAATGCAAGCGCTAACCTTAGCGAACATGGCTAATGTTAGCCCAGCCACCGTAGCCAGTCTGAGTAATCAATAGCAGAAACTTTGTGCCAACCAACAAAACAGCACTTTGTGACAGGTTGTCATTATTAGGAGAACAAAGTAATAATTACTTAATATAAAATCTACTTCACAGGACATTAATCATTGTGGCATATTATGTATCATGTTCACTAGTGAACATGATACATAATATACCATAACTGGTTGGCTCCAAGGTTTCTGCTATCGATTAGTCAGACTCGCTACGGTGGTTGGGCTAACATTAGCTATGAAGGCTAGCTCATTAGCTTTAAGTAGTTTATAGGCAGAAATTTAGACATAATGTGTTAAGTTAGCATTGTCAATAAAGACATCTTTTTTTTAATATACATTTACGGCAGTACTTGTCGTTAAACCAGCCCAGTGGCATTATATTGGCATATTCATCAGGTTGCGTTTTCCATCCAACAGTCTCTCAGTGCCATAATGATCTCAAGCGGCACATACTCTCATGTGTCGGTGGATTAACAGCGGCATAAGAGCAGCATACCACTCCGAGAATCTGTATGCCAGTCTGGCAATCGGTATATGCCACTGAGCAGCAATCGACACACCCTCAGCCACTTTTGGATCTCGGCGTCACTCATCTAGTAGTTAACTTTGTCTAGGCTACTCTTTGGTGCTGGGCAGAGATGGTTTATCCTTTCTGTGAGTGATTAGAGGAGCTTTTAACATCATATAACACCCAATGAGATATGTGGAAAGAAACGTATACTTCCAAATATACTACACTACACACACACACACACACACACACACACATGCATGTGTATATATATATATATATATATATATATATATATATATATACATATGTGTGTGTGTGTGTGTGTACATATGCATGTGTATATGTATATGTGTATATATATATATATATACACATTATTTGCTCCTTTACTCTAAGCTAGTTGCTAGCTTTGTCTGCTGTTCGGTGCTGCCAGAGTACATTGATCTTTTTTTCGTAAAAACAAAGATTAAAGGAGCTTTAAACAGAAAACTACACCCAATGAGATGTGTGGAAAGGGACAAGGAGTTGCATCTTTTAAAAAAGTTATTGTTTTTAGAATCTTTATATTGAAATGTAAGCTATCAATCAATAAATCAATAACCTAGCCTATTTAAGCCTGCAAGACATTGATGCTTTATCCACACTTTATTCAGTACATAAAAGGTGGTTAAGAACAGATTGTTGTATGTGAATAACATTGTTATACACATCAAACTAACTTTAATTAATTAATTTTTGCATTTTTTTTCTTCGTGTTAGATGCAAAAGGGGGACCTAGCCCACATCACAATACAGAACAAGACACTTTACATACAGCAGCAAAAGAAAACAAAATGGAAAATGTGACACAACAGTCTATGGTACTGTATCCAAATGTTTCACATGTGAACACATGATATCATATATAAACTTAGCAAAGTAAACATACAGCACTTTCACCTGCTGCTGGGAAGACTAACAGAAAGTTAGCTGAGTCAAACTGCTTGTATACCTTATTTTAAACATCTCAATCTGTTATGTTACACTAACCCAGCCAGTCGACCATATTCATTTAGTTTTGCCATTCTCTTTATGAGTCATCGGCTCCCAATGAGCCGCAGGAACCAGCATGAACTTCAAAACGGTTTTACCAATCCTCATTTAAGTTTGTTTTTCAGAACAAGACGGTTAGTGGACCTTGGGTTTGTTTTCTTCTGTTTGCAAGGTCAGAAATGAATCAAAAAGGATGAGAAATCCTCGAGGCACTTTGGCCATCTGAGTCTGTGCGTGTTTCAAGGAAACTAAGCAAGGTCAGTCACTCATTAAGACTAAAAAGCTAGAGAATGGCCTTTTTTGTTTTGTTTTTGTTTTAGTTTACTTACTTGCTTTTGTCCCTCCATGAAATGGTGGTTATTCTGTTTGTAGTTTTAACTGAAGTTGTATGTGCTGTTTTTCTCTCATGTAAAGGAAAGTGTGTATAGTATATAATTCTACATTTAAAACCATTGACAAAAGTAATAATCAGCTCCTACAGTAGTCTGCATGGCTCTACAGGAAATGTGTGTCAGATCATCTCTCATCTGTACATCTTGGCCTTGTGTGCTTGTCTAATCCATCCGTTATTGTGCTTAATGCATTCTGGCCCATTCAGTGGCTCTGGGTTGCATGGATTTTGCCTTGTCATGATAAAATATGAGCTGTCTCCCAGGTTCAGATGGTGTGGGGGGAAGCTGAGAGAAGAGAAAAAGTTAGACACGAGGAGCTTGATACATTAGAGCATTTATTTCATTGATTTGAGAGACCATAGGTGACACCATCGCCCTTAATTACCACAGATTCTCCTCTAAGATAGAAGCATATTCTTTAGAGAAGGAAGCATTTTCAATTGTACGTATCTGGAATTTGGTTTGGGACCCCAGTGCCCCTCATATCTATATGGCACCTGTTCAAGAGTGAACACAGGGACAGTCCCAGTTTACCATGCGGAAATAGGTAGAAACTAATTTTAACTGCAGAGTGTTGAAGAGAGTTATTGAGACAAACAGAGTTGGTGTTGGTGATCAAGATATTTTCTCATGGGTTCATCATCCTAATGAAAGAGTGTGCAATGCGTTCATGTACTGAACTAAATGTGAGATCTCATAGATAAGTCATTAGTTCAGTTCCCTACCTAATGTGTGTTTGTGTGGGCGCATACATTTGTGGCTGTGGCTTTTGTGTTTCCGTGTTTCAAAGGGAAGTTTCATTTAGTCTTTCTTTTGTTTCTTGTGCATTGACTCTTGCATTATTCTGCTAATATGAGCCCTACACTTACAAGTAAGATTTTGACATACTGTATTTTGCATTTTGGGGTGTCAGCATTGTCGATAATAGACCTTTGAAGTGAGAAGTTCTTGCTTGGTAAGGCTGGTAAAAATCACGGAAATCATCGCGTTTATATACAGGAATTAGTTTGATTGTAGTCTCCCCACGCAGCATTAAACATGATACAAAGACAGCGAGAACAAAGCATGAACAAAGCATGAACAAACAGGTGATTTATAAAAACATAAATCACTGGTTACAGTTTGTAACATCATGATAAATCTTTGACTAAGTTAATGAATAGCGATTAAAAATACATTACATGTTGTTTTAGAGAGCATATGTTGCTGAGGAGAGGTAATGAGGGAGACACATGTTATAATTGTGATTTGTGTCAGTACAATTTGAATATTTCTGTCTTCATGCACCAATGATAATGTGAAAAGGAACACTTCTTTGATTATTCAGGCCCACATCTGCACACAGAGTCCTTCCTGTTTTCACTACAGAGCTGTGCTGTGAGAGGCATTGGTGTTACTATAAGTACTATAGTATTATGCAATTCATAGATTAGGTGATTAATCTGTTAGTTACCAAAAAAATGTGAGGATGTGATGATGTTCTTTGTAATTAATGACAGAGAGATTTGTTTCTCATCTATGGCCCCCCTATAGACCTACATGAGGAGGCCAGACTATTAGAAACACCTCTGAATATAATACAGTCCTGTACCACCACGTCAATGCTCTAAATTAACACATCAGTCACAATATGAAAACATTATAGGCATCATAAAAGTAGACTTGGAGACAGAAATGTGTGTATTGGATTTCACAAGATTTAACAGGTGTACCTAATAAAGTGGCTGTTTGGACTAGATTCACAACATGTGGAAACTCTTACTGTTTCTCTGGATCTTTGTTTTGCATTCTCACAAACTAGGAAGCAGAGAGCGACTCAGAGCAGCAACAATATTTTCCAGTGGATATGTAGGGATGAAGTGGGAATGGAGGGATAAGAGATGCCTGGGGCCAGTCGCCACTGCCATACAGCGAACACCCTTGGTTACAGACCCATGGTGACAGGACCTCAAAGGCACAATGGCATCCCCCGACGCTGCCTGTTTAGAACACGGCTGGCCTCAAGAGTCAGCACTCCTGACAACACACATACCCTCTGTCTCTGTCTCTGTCTCTCTCGAAGGAAGATGGAGTGGAGAGGTGTTGGCAGAGAACGAGTGGGCCTGAGCTACGTTCTCTGTCCCCGCAGCTTAATGTGGTTGCCATGTGACACCTGTTGGTATTCCAGATTCCTGCAGGTGGAGAGAAAAAGGTAGGAGATTTGTAACTACTTCACTATAAAGGGCCAAGGACCCCCAACCTGATGGGGAGACAGAGCAGGGACCCCCTACTATTTATATATA
>CAEMYA010000012.1:1861359-1889484 GCA_903131615.1 Diplodus sargus
TATATTGTATGCAATTAAGTTTTATATTAAACTTGGCCTAGTGCCATACAAACATAAATTGTTATTGTGCATTCAGTACTAAGCTGTTCAAATAATACACTTGTTCATATATTCATGTTTTTATTAATTCATTTAATCTTATTTTTTAATTTATTCCATATTTATTATTATGTGCAAGGTACATGAGTACCTGCCACTGCCATTTATAAACATACCTTGTCAACCAATGCCAGTATCGACATTGTCTGCCAATTGCATGATAATCATGCACACATACTACTCAAATTGAGGTCCTTGTTTTAAACATAAATGTTGAAACAAAAATGAATGATGGCCTATTAGTGCCACTGCCATGCAAAAACATACCTGCTATCTTGCACACAATACTGAGCTATTAAAATAATGGATAGATTCATGTTTTTGTTTTTTGTTTTTTTTATTAATTCAACGCCATCTGTCTCCTTGAAGGTGAATCGAAACTTCAGATGATTATCTGTATATTTTTGGGTGTTCTCTCATTTGCGCTTACCCTTATCAGCTGCCACATCAGCAGCAGGGGCCGCTTTGATACTTGCATTTTCACTGGTGGTTTCTGAGGTGGCGCTTCTCTCTTGTGCTTGTGGAGTTTTTTGTTCGAGTTACAAAACGATCCATTTTCTTTCATAAAAGTGTCCATACACTTGGCATAATAATATACTGGCCTCGGTAGTTTTAGCACTTGTCTTGTGCTGTGAGTGAACCGGTGCCCAGCTTGAGAGAGCTCCTGTGTGTCACTACACAGCTCCACTGCTCCGATCGCTATGGGCCCCCTAGGGGTCGCGGACCCCCTGTTGAAGACCTGTGCTTTAGACCATCAGCAATGATAAGATGCAGTCTTAAGCAATGATCAAGATGCAGATTTTATTGACATCTCTTTGTCCAATCACTATCAATAGCAATCATTAATATCGAGGTGATACAGATAGTTAGTAGTAATTGGCTTGTTGCTGCCTTTGCTGCGTGATTTGTTTGTATGTACAGTAGCTATATGTCAGCCAGAGGTGCCTGATGACCCTGACGGCATCCATTCAGCACTGGATGAGATCAGTGCACAGTGAGCAGAGAGCGCCACCCTGTGGCCATAGTGATAACTGACGCTTTATTCTACTACTCTGCCAGCTGCTGAATTATACTGTGATATGTAACATTAATGTCTTATTTTCCATTTTAGCTCAGGACAAGCACGATGAGAGGGCTGGATTAAATATTCTTCTATAATGTATCCTGATTAATATTCAGTTGTTTTTTCTAAATAAATTATGTACGTATCAAGTCCAAAGCAGGTGCAGGCTGAACACAGTTTTTGCTCCTGATAAACACAATGATGTGCACTCGTGACCCCAAATCACAGGATAAAGTTTTAATATAGAACCAATTTTTCCTTCTCAGATTATTTCATTTTGATGATTTAGATGCTTGAAGATGCTAAATTATTCAGTATTAAAGATAAAATGAAAATAATTTGTGAAACGATGGTTTCTTTTTCTGTTAGTTTTTGCCTTTTTTTTTAAAAGATCTCACATTTATCCTGTTGGGATCAAACAGCTCACAGACTGAAACCCTTAGAAGATAAAAATACGCATGATGTCATGTTAGAGCATCACTGATGTCATTCTCGTTAAAACAGATCAGTCGGACAGGTCAAGTCAGGAGCATACGGATGCCTCAGGGGCTTCTACAGCTTTAAGGTCGTCCATGTACACATTTACCAAAACCCATTTTCAAAAGGACCAATTTGAAAAGAAAAGAACAAAGAAAAATATGCATTTTACCACTGAAAATAAGTGTGACCCAATTCTAGTGTATATAGTAATTAAGTGAAAAGTGTTAGGGATTATAGATATCATAAGATACTATATGATTTTGACAGGGGACTGTCATGTAATTTGGGGCTGTATTTAACCACTATGTCATGCTGTGAATCTTTAGAAAACTGTTCCTGACTGCAACATCGACCCTTAAAATAAATAAATCTAAAGCAGAGGTGCAAAAGAGTGTGTGGGATTTGTTTTCTTTTACATTAGAATATGGTTAAAGGATGAGTTCAACCAAACATTTTAATTCGGTGATTACCTTCTCACCCCCATGCTGATTGAATGTCAGGTGAGCTTTTCGTAGTCCAGAGAACGTTTGTGGAGCTTCACAGCAAACACGCATGGCAGCTTTTTCTTAAACAGCTAAAGTAGATGGGGACTAGTTTTAAAGATAATGATAATAGACTCACAAAATGGCTGCATACAGCTCGTCCTGCATAACCTGAGTCTCCAGAAGCCCAGAGAACCCAAATAGATTTCAAAAGATAATGTTTACACCAAAGTCTTCACTGTAGCTGCTAAACTAAAAGCGGTAGCTCACCCTGTCTGACGTGGGTACACGAGTTAGACTTAAACAAATTCCCTTTTCAAATCAATCTGGGATCTCAAGGCTCACCGGGACTTGGATCACACCAGACGAGCTGTGTGGAGACATTTTGTGCTTTTAAGTTGTTGTCCCCCCCATCTACGTCAGCTGTTTAGGAGAATGTTGTTTTGCTGTGAAAATCCAATGATGGTTTGTAGAATTTTTAAAATTCTCCCTATTTTCCATCAGTGTTGTTGGTGAGTACATAATAACTGAATTGAATTTTGTGGTTGAACTGATCCTTCAAGGCAGCTCTTCATAGCCCAGAGCTAATAATCAGCCTGTGTTGACTGGATGTCCTGCTTGCTTTGCGCCAGACTTCATTAAATCTAAAATGCAGCCAAATTCAAAATATAGTGCCACCATTGAAGCTGGTGTTCTATATCTGACTTGTCTGCTCAGCTGCCCCCCCCCCCCCCCTTTTGAATTGAGGCCTGTCCACAGACAGCACAGCTTACAGCAGATAACAACAGACACCCTGTGGCGTGGTTATAATAAACGGATACAAAAAAAAAAGAGGAGGATATGCAAAGCCACGCAGAAAAGCCTATTCATGACATGCTGAAGTGCCCTAACAACTGCTCGGACTGGCTTGTCCCTCTTGTGTGATGTCATCCAATGGATGAGTGGCTGGCGGCTGCGATGCGCATGTATGCAGTCCAGTGCCTCAACGCATCACAGCGAACTGCACTTGACAGCTTGCCAGGTTAGAGGGGGGGAAAACACACCATTCAAGGGAGGAAACCAGACCTGCTGTATTTCCACCAGCACAGCCGTCATCCGCATCCAGCCCGAGGTAGAGGGTTTCCCGCAGCCTCTCTCTCTCTCTCCCTCTCTCTCTCTCTCTCCCCCTCTCTCTCTCATCGACATCCCATGCATCATTTTTTCTTTCTTTCTTTGGATTAACCGTGTGCTCCTGTTTTTTTCTTTTCTCCTTCTCCTTCTCCTAACGCACAGATGACAGCGTAACCGGGGCAGCAAGCTGTTCACGCAAACCAAACACAGCCGCTTTTGTTGAATAGGATCTGTTGTGACTGGACATGAATTCGGCGGAACAGACGGTTACATGGTTGATTACGCTCGGGGTGCTGGAATCGCCGAAGAAGACCATCTCGGATCCCGAAGCGTTCCTGCAGAGCTCCCTGAAAGATGGGGTGGTCCTGTGCAGGCTGCTGGAGCGGCTCAGCCCGGGCTCCACGGAGAAAGTAAGGGCAATAATAACACACTCCCCCTCCCCTGCTCTCCCCTGCTCTCCCCTGCATGCAGCCGACCGCCCGCCCCGCCGGCGTGTCTGTGTGCCGCTGCCCAGATCCGTCAAAACCGACGCGGTTTGTTGTCTGGCTTCTCTTTCTGCCCACTGGTCCATGAGGCGATCTCTTTTGTAGGTCACGGCAGCCCGGGTTATTGTCTGCGAAAAAAAAAAACAGCTCTATGTGCGGGCACATATGTGCGTCAGGCGTGTGTGGGGAGACAGGCCGTTGTTTCCACTGCGTATTGATCCGCTCTACCAAAAAAAAAAGAAAGAAAGAAAGAAAAGAAAAAGGAAAAAAAGGCAACACCACAGCACACAGGAACATTGATTGATCAGATTAGTCAGGAGCTGTTAGATCCTGTATTAAAGCAGGCCTCGTTTATTAAGCAGGTAATGCAGGTCTGCGTTTATCGTGTGAAGACCCTGTTTTTAATTCTTCTTTTAATCTAGGGCGATGTGGTACGTGCGTGTGCGTGTGTGTGGATGTATGTTTGATACACACAGTATGATCACCCAGGGATGACTGGCTATCTGTACACAAGACCACAGCAATAAGAGAGTGGGCCGCCATTGACTGCAAAGGCGCACAGACAGAGATGGACCCTCTCCTCAGTTAAAGGAACAGCGCAGTGTTTGTGTCTGTCAACGTATAGCGTCGGCCTCTCCGGACGGCCACCTAAAGGGAGGCAATGGTTTTTTTTTCTTTCCCTGAAAAGAGGCTGCCTGCCTGCCTGCCTGCCTGCCTGCACCTCCTCCTCGCAGGCGTCAGAAATTTGCCTGTTAAATGACAAACAGGTTCCTCCATTTCTCCCCCCCCCCCCTCACACCGACAACGCGCTGTTGTTTTCATCTCTGTGGCATATCCAAATGATGTTCCACCGCTGGGCACACATGAGAGGGTTTGATGCAGGTTAGGCAGCCCGTCTAACATGCTGTATGTGAATTAATCTATGCGTGAGAAAGGGAAAACAACTGGGAAATAGATGCCTCTTCATGTGAAATCCAGATTAGTGGCCTATCAAAAACACTGCTAGTCTAAATTCTGATGCCACCTCGTTTGGGGATGATTTGATATGTTTTATTGATTTTAAAAAAAACTGTCATGGGTCAAATGCCTCACAACAATATGTTAATATGAAGGAACTATTGCTATGTTAAGACAGCAAAATGTTATCAGACAAATTTAAATATTTTCCTCCGGGTCGGACAGGACAGTAAATCCATCTCTTTAAACAAGTGGCCACTTCAACAGACCCTCAGAGATCAAATGTTTTTTCTGTAATGATAAATGGATGAATCCATAAACATATTATCCATGATATTATAGCAGTCATACTTGAGATACTTGACATATATTCATATATGAGCGATTTGAAAATCCATAAATTATATTTTCCAATATTCTATGTTTAACATGGAAACGCATTTATTTTCAGGATCCCATGTGTTTCTTCGTAAATTGTACTGTTTATACTGAGGGGGACAATAATAGTTGAAAAATAAACATATAATCAGACAAACCGTGTAATGGCAACACTTTCTAAGGCTATGTTCACACTACCAGCCCGAATCCCTTTTTTTAACATCTCCAGATTGATTTTAGGAAGTCTGGACAGCAGTAATCCAGATGAAATGCGGTTTTAGCAAACTGCATCCAAACCACACGTGGAGGCGATTTAAAATGTGATTTAAATTGGATTTCTAGAAATCTAGATGCACTGGCCGCTCCTCTTGGATTCCAAAGTGTCTCCCTTGTCACTCACAGCGTGACACACAGCTACGATGTCGAATCCACAGAGCTGGAAGTCAGTCAGAGCGGCTGGGCAGACACCATGTTGCTGTTTGAGGAGTCGTCTGGAAGGCAACACAGAAAACAACTGTCTGTTGAGTCACGCTGAAATATACCACCTGCTCCATCACTTGACAGCGTGATGCTTGGAGAGTGAAATGACTTATCATGCTGCCATGTTGGAATGCCGTGTCGCCAGCGTAGTTACGTGCTGATGCCCAGGTCGTCGCCATAGCAACCCATGCAGATATGTTGCTGATATCTGGACCCAAAAATTCTATCTGATCACTTGCAAATCATAGTGCGGGACGCTCCGTCTTTCAGGTCTGATTTGAGAAACTAATTGCGTTTGCCGGCTGTCTGAACGTATCCTAAATGAATCTCAAACATATCTTTGGCATGTCTGCGCTGACACTTCTTGTTACTTATCAGCTGATACATACACTGACATATATTTGATAAACTAACATTGGCGGATATCAGTCGCGCTCCAAATGCAATTACAACCACTATTTCCACCATTACTAATAATAATAATACTTAATTTGCCCTGTGCTGTGCTTCCCACTTTCCCCCCAACATTTTGAAGTTGTGTTTATACAACAATGATTAATGTGCTTTTTAAATCCCAGGGTCAGAAAGCCACTGACTCATCATTTTGTGCCACTGTCTGACCCTGATGTGGCCCTCAGATGGGCCCCAACTGAGTTGGATGTCAGTAGCTACCAAAGCTGTAAAGACCAAAGATGCCGCAAAACGCCTCTTTGTCTCCTTTGCCTCTCTACTTCTTCTTCGTCTTTTTAGATCCCTTACGGCTGTATTTTGATTGAGTGATGCACGGCCATGATATGAGGATGGTGGAGCTGAGGCAACATGTATGGCCTCACCTCTACCTGTATTATTCATTTTTAACTGAAGAAGGTCCTTTGAAAGCAATCACAAACTTTTTGGATTATGTATTAATATGTTTTCATCTTCAAATGAACGCCTTGTAGACTTATCTCTAAAATGTAAAGAATGTGGTAAAAGTCACAAGTGATAGTGAGAAGGTACAGCCCTTTAACAGTAAAAGTTAAGTGGAAGAGTGAAAAACATGTTTGGAGATGTTTTATTTATTTGTTTTGTACTTCATACTTTATATGCTGCATTTTGTGCACTGGTCACTTTGAATCTCAAGATTCTATATTGGTCTGTTAACATATTATGGAAGATATATCGTGTATCAATATTGGTACATGTCAGCTGATAAACAACAAACTGTCTCCATTTCATAGTTCGTCCACTGGGGAGCACTGACAAGCTGATCAGAACATAATCACAATTCTTTAATAATCAGTGATTCAGTGTAGCTAAGTACATTTACTCAACGACTGTACTCATGTACAATGTCATACAAGTCATGTTGCATGTTTGGGGCAAATGTTGTTCTTGTACTCCATTACATGTATTTAATTACTTCAGTTACCAGTTACTTTGCAGATTGCATGCTGTATCAGAGCCTAAAGAGTTTCGTTTCGTTTCGTTTTCTTCCGCTTTCTCCCTGAGGGTTGCGGGAATGTTACCGCTTTTATCCCTCTTTTTTCAAGGGGTCGCGGGGGTTATTGGGGCCAAATCCAGTTAACTCTATGGGCGAAGGCCAGGGTGAGTTGCCAGCTCATCGCAGAGCCTAAAGAGTGCATTTTTTAATTAAATTATTTTATTGGCAATTGGATAAAAAAAAATATATTAGCTCAGATTTAGAACAATTTAAAAGGGCAACTTCCATTTTTACCAAATCCAACTTTTAAGACAATATCTTTTCTTTTAAAGCATTGCCTGTTTATACATATTTATGGGATCCTCACCAAGACTGTTTTTGTAATGTTGTACTTTAAAGGTGCAATATGTTCATATTTTGGTTGAAAACATTCAAACTGGACAGAAAATTATCAACAGAGTGTTGTGACGGCCCCTGCCTGTGTTGTGGACAAGATACTGTGTCATACTCTTTGGTTGTGTCCGAAATCACTCACTACTCCCTATATAGTGCACCAGATAGTGATTAAGCTATTTTGTAGTGCTGTCCGAATGTCTACTGGGAAATATTATACCCTATATAGTGCACTCAAAGTATCCCACAATGCATTGCGAAAAGTAGTGTACAACCGATGGTTGCTAACCAAGCAATATTTACCATCATGCATTGTGCTGCGGATGAACGCATGAAGGTTTCAATTCACGTTTCGACTGCGTGACAGTAGTGACGTCTTTAGCGGCGCCGGAGTGTCCAAAAGTGCGTTTTAATTTCTGCCGATGAGCTCACTGTATACTCCACTATGTTGGACTCCCTATATAGTGACTAGGGAGTATGAGTGGGTGATTTCGGATGCAGCCTTTCTCTTTAAATGTGAAGCAGTTAGCAGTAGTCAGCATTAGCATTTAGTACAGGCACTAGCATTCCCTCAAAATAAAAGCCCAGCCCTGCTCTGGCTCTCTCTCGTTTTCTCACTTGGTCCGGACCTAGCCAGCGTCTAGCCGTCTTTTCCCTGCTTTGTTTAGTTTTGTTTTTGCACTACAACACCACACACTTCATAATTTCACACATTCACATTTACACTACTGATACAGACTACAGACTTACACTCTCCACATTTGCATTATTCGTCCTGTTATTTGCTTTATTATAATAAATACTTAAAAACGAATAAATTAATATCAGAGACTTTAAGACTTAAGGTCAAGTAGCATTTATATAGGTGACTTCTGGATTTAGCTCCGGAGGTAGAGCCCCATTCATTCCAAGCCCCCAGGAAGAGCCCCCAGCTTTGAAGCAAGTTTTCGTGGTGACCAAACTGTGTAATGACATCGTCTCATGATAGCCCAAAAAGACTTTTTTCATTGTTAAAGAAGTGTCTGTAAAACGGTGGATGCATTTCTTTCAGTGTCACAACCCCTGCGAAATGACTTGTTTCGTTGACATAACTGGAGCCAAAAACATTTGTAAAGTCTGGAAGAGCCGCACGATAAAATGATTTTATCCCCATTCAAGTTAGCCAAGCGCTTAACCTGAAGTTAGCCGGCTCGGTCAACGGGGCCCCACCCTTTGGGCCCCACAACACGGAAGATCCAGGTATTTTCATACACGGGAAGTCAAGCTTTTTTTTGTTTCAAAATGCCACTGAGCAGCTTTCATAAGAATGAATGGGGCCCCACCTCCAACACTGTGTCCAGATGTAGTATGACAACCTTGGTTTATTCCTATGAAAGTTGCTCGGTGGCACATGAAGTCAAACTGACTCAACATCCTGATGACAAAAATGACCTATTGTGTGGCCCGTAGAGAACTTCCATCAACTTCCAGTTTATCACCTGTAAACCACAGTTAGCAGTTAGCGGTTAGCCTACTGCAGCTATGTGCTGCTCCACGTTAGGTCTAGGTATGAATTTGACCAGTTCTTACGTATTGCACCTTTAATAAATACAGATTTAATAAAAATATCAAAAGCCTAAAAAAAAAAAAAAAAAAAATCAGTATCAGTGTTGCTGTGATAAATATAAACACTAGCTAAAACTAATACATTAAACCATCATGGAGGTTATTCTGAGAGGTGTTTCTGATATGTTGTCGACCCCACATCGTTTAAGGAAGACTTCGTTTCTGACTCGACATTGTCGTGTTATTATGTAAAGAACAGTGCAGCTATAGGCTGCAGCAGCGGCAGCGGGGATCCTTATTTGTTGACGTCATTTCCCTCGACCCAACGCCACAGCCTCCTCCACTTCCCCGCTGCGGGATCTGAGTCCAGCCTCCCGGAGTGTGTCAGGCCCCGTCGCAAACACACTCACACACACACACACACTGGAGAATGCGTGTCGGTCGAGAAGAGACATTTGTAGGGCTGAGAAACTCACAGAAAACCGCAGCGTGAAACACCAGAAGCACCCGCAGCGCGAACTGGAAGTTTCTCCCTCTAACCAGCGTTTTCCCGTCTTCCCAGATCTACCCGGAGCCGAAGAACGACGGCGAGTGTCTGCACAACATAAAGGAGTTCCTCAAGGGCTGCACATCATTCCGCGTCGAGGTGAGTACCTTTTTTTCTTTTTTTTTTCTTAACACATTCGGGCTTAATCCTGCGTGTGTTACCGCTTGTGTCCACGTCTCCAAACACCGAGAAGCGCTGTTTTAAAGGTAGAGTTTGCGTGTTGGAGAGGAGGCACACTGACACAATAAACAATGGGTCCGTGGAGCGGACGAGCCCCTGACAGAGGGAGGAGGAGTCCGAGAACAACCACCCATCGTCCGGCTCCACAGAGAAGCTCGTCCAGTGGGGATACATGTACAACATTATTTTTTTTGGACAACTTTAGATCAAACGTTACACGACGAGACTACTACACTGTATCCTGTTGACGTGTTTGGGCGCACCTGGGTGGTGTTTACCCTTCCTAATTAATGCAGAGCTTTGTCCTCGGGGCGTTTTGCGTGGCTTTATTGTCACCACCGGTTCACACCAGCCCCTTGTTTGAACCCATTCTGTCAAAATGCAGCTATGAGCCCTGTATCATCATGGTTATATAAGCTGATCCTCCTCTAACAGGGTAATTACAGCCTTATTGTAAGTCTAAACATGTCCTCAGATTAAGAAACCTCACCCCTTGCAGGCCCTGTATAGAAATATGTGAGAATACCTCTATAATCTTAAGCGAATGGAAAACAGCCAGCGGGATGTTTAAGGCTGTGTGTTGGGCCAGTGCACAGAGGGGTCATTGAACCATCCCAGTGTGACAATAGCTCAGTGTTGTTGCCTCTCCCCGCTGCCGGAGACGGGGTGAGACAGTGCACTGCCGTATTAAGTGTGTGGAACATGCCCTTTAGGAGCTGCAGAAATGCCATGGAGGCCCCGGACATACATTGCGATTTCAGTGCGAAGCTCTGTTTGTTTTGGCTGACAACAGGGACAGGTTGTGGCAACAGTGTGGAGCAATAATCTGCAGGTTTTATTGCGAGCAAATAGTAAAACTGCCCCTAATGCAGATACTGTGCTCAGCGGCGCTGTCGCTGTTTTCCTGGCTTTTCCTTGCATGCAAGAGTGAAGTCCAATATGACCTTTCTGAGCAGGATTACAGTAGTTTGGGACGTGCCAGTGCTCCAGCTCACCATCTGCACAGCAAAAAAAAAAAAGGAAAAAAAAAAGAAGATGGATCTCCTCCAGCGCCCAGAGCACTGCTGGCTACGACCCCAGGTAGCTGTGGCTGCAGATTAGAGCCTCTTGCATGTCAGACAGACACACAGATAGGCAGACAGATAGACGCTGTGCTTTTGCAGCCCTGACCTACCTCTTTCTAATGGAGTTAAGCTGGATGTTTGGCGGAGCATCAACATGCTAGTCTTGCTCTGTATGTCTAGCGAGGACGTTACAGCAAGATTGCGTTTGGATCTAATTCGCGAACCTCTTTTAGATTAGACACTCAAGGCTGCGTCTCACACTTGGGCAGCTGCTCTTCCTGACCCTTCACCCCTGATGTCTCTGACCACAGGAAGTGATTATGAGCGTTCTCATGACCTCACTGGTCCCCCAGGAATAGTAACCTTACCCTGTGTCTGCCCTGAGAATAATCACCGATCCATCTGTCTTGACTAATGGGAGACTTGAATGCCTTTCTCTGAAGAATGAAATATGAAAAAGCTGTTGTATTGTATAGTTAAACAGGGGTAACTGTTCTATCATGATAATGTCAGGTAGAAAAGAGAAATGCACGAAAAAATAATGTTGTTTACAGCTAGTGTCAACATTTGAGATGATGGAACTAGAGAATATTTCCCACTTTGCTCGACTAATACCTGTAGTCAATGATCAAAATTGTTACTGAATAATTGATCAATCTCCTGAGCTCCAGTTGACTCTTTACTAAAGCAGTTTAAGACATACTATTTGTCTTAAAACAACTAAACTTTGGTCACATACTTTGTTGAGTTGTATACTTAGATTATCCCTTTTTATTTAAGGTAAAAGTGCATTAAATTTGGTTGCCTGTCGCTACAACCTGCAGGAGAAGGTCAGAGTGAGGAGGATAGTCGAAAAATGTGTCTTAATGTAATGTGATAAAAACTTTATTCCATTACGTTGTCCATGAACATGATTTGTGCCTAAGTCATGTCGGACAGATTTTAACCAGCAATGGTGGTTATCCCCAAACAATACCACACCAAATACCACACCAAATCAGATCAGTTGGATTGAGGTCAGGTGACAAACTTGGCCGATGAAGAATACTCCACTGTTTGACGTTAGAGAAGACTGCTCGTGTACTTTGTCTGAGTGTTTATGATCACTGTCCCATTGCATTGCCTGAAGTGCTGCAGCTATTGACTGTTAATTGATTAAATGTCAAACATTTGCTGGTTCCACGTTCTTAAATGTGAGGAATTGCTGCTTTCCTTTCTCATTTATAACTGTAAAGAAAGAGTCTTTTGGGGTTTTTGAGGGTTGGTTGGACAAAAGAAGCAGTTTGAAGACGTTCAGTAAATAGTATATTTAAGCAATCTCTCACTCAGCGTGCTGATATGTAGCCATATGCCATTAGCTGGAGTAGTCGGTTGTAATACCCTGTGCAGGTAAACACTTGTGTACTCCAGCATGACAGGCGTGGGAGCAACTCACCATGCTGTTGTAGCCTGCTGACTCACCGAGGGGTGTTGCACTATTGTGTCAGCCTGCTCTGAGGGATCATTACCTGACGGTGATACAGAGGCCTAGCAGACGTGTCGAAGCTTGTCGTGTTAGTCATGCTCATTATCTCCGGGCATGAATGTTTAATTTACACCATTCATCAGGCTACACTGTGAAGACTGGATACTTCGGGAAAAAAACAAACTTCAGCAGATATTGTGGGGAAAAAACACTGAGTATAAATACAGGGGTAGTTTTCGCCCCAGTGAAAGTATGAACTGGTGATGAAGAGGGTGCTTTCAACACGAATGCTCCTTAAGGACAGTCTTCCAGTAGCTTGTACACACACACACACACACACACACACACACACACATATACTCTCTATTCCAAAATCACACACTGGCAAACACAGTCATCCACATATACCCTCAGGGCATATCTGCAATCAGAGCGGAAGATGAAAGAGACTCATATCTCACAGACACTCACTCTCAATATAACTGAAGCGAGAGTAACTAATCACATGAAGCCATTGCACAGGAAGCGAGAGGACAACTACAGTCGTCAACAGAGATACAATCACTGCCATTCATACTGACCGAAAGGCCACCGAGAGTCACACTGATAGTGACGCAGACAGTGCTTATACTTTTACTGTGGTTAAAGGATGCGACTCACAGAGTTCTAAATGTTTCATATTGCCAACAAATCTCAACGCATTCCTCTGTTTCTCAATACTTTTATCACTTCCCAACCGTGTCTGTGACACTCATGCCCCGCTCATGTCATTACGACTTTCAGACTTGCGGTCATGTCAACAACCTCATTGCGTTAGTATTTTCTGAAACTTCCTGCAATGTTGTTGTGTTAGCGATTCCGAGGTATTTGGTAAAGAATATTGTGATATTTGATTTAAGCATCCAGTCTTATCTAATTTCTGAAGTGTTGATGAAAAGATTTTAAAATCACAAGAGATGTACAGTACATTGCAATATATTCTAAAAAAATCACAACATATTTTAAGGCCATATTGCCCAGCGCTACTTAATGCAGTAAACATCTGTTGCAGTGGTGAAGAAGCAGTTAGTTGATTACCTGATTAATCAAGGCCCAGAGAATTGAAAAAACACTCAATTCTCAAACACAGTTTGGTTATTCATCAATCACTGATATTGTTCTAGGATGATAGGAATGCTTTTTCCTAACTTTTTTTTTTTACAAATTTATTGACTTATTAAACCAATGAAATGAAAATAATAGTTGGTTGCAACTCTAGATCTTTCATTGCATTTGGCATCGTATCAGTAAGAGTACTCGTTATCTAGATCCAGGCCACATTGTGATTGGATTAAAACATGCAATGCACATAATTCAACCAGTATGGCTCAAAGCTGTAAATAGTGTCTGTTTGTAGCTGCTGAGCTTCTGTGTTTCGCCCACTTCTTCTGTCAAAGATAACAAGAGTTATCGATTGACTGCCCCGCTTGATGCTGGCACGGAGGCCAAGTGATGACACAGTCCTGCTGCGCTGGAATTAGCGATTAGCTTTAAAAGGGAAATGCACTTTCTGATGACTCTCTGGCTCATGTTCTCCCTCTGTCCCCTCTCTGACCCACAGCCGTTTGAGGCCAGCGACCTGCTGCTGGGACTGAACTTCTCAAAGGTGCTGAGCAGTCTGGTCTCTCTGAATAAAGTGACGGCAGGTTAGTCAAATTGCATACAGTGTGTGTCAGTTACATGATGTGTGTGGGTGTTTTTTATGAAAGACATGTGGGAAGTGATGAGTGTGTGGGCGCTGCCTGCAGATACCAGGACCGGTGTATTTATATTTTGCCCTTTCTGTTCAGATATCGGCGTGGGCAGTGATTCCGTGTGTGCCCGGCACTCTTCAGCCCATCGCATCAAGTCATTCGAGTCGCTGTCCTGTCAGGCTTCACTGGGCCGATCCTCTAAGCTACTGCAGAACCAGTTTCGCAGTCTGGTAAGATCAACACTCAATGGCAGCACTGTTTAAAAATAGTAGTTCTGATAAACACCAGTTACATACACCTGTTAAATATACTGACATAAGGTGAATTTTTGATGGTACTGTCTTTAATTCTGTTACATTGTAAGGTTTTTATTTTGTCCAATTGCACTTAAATATAATAAATAATCATTAATAATCCAATGCAATTAGTCCAGGGTAGATGTTTAGAGCACTTGTTTCATTGCAGTTAGATCTTTACTTGGGTTGATGGTTGGCAAAACTATGCTGTGAAATACAGATGTCATCAGACTTTAAGACTTAAAGACTTAGTCTTAATAGGCTATTAGGCTAATGAAAAGGGCGAGACGTCTTTGCCTCCAGACACAAATTGATCCCTACTTGTTGGCTCTGATTGTTTATGTCCTGTTTGCATTAAATGCAAGGACATTAATAGAAGGTAATGTCAAAGTGTTTGATTTAAAGTGCTGAACTCCAGTGCTTTACAACGTGTGGAATGCTGTTGTTAGCCTGCTAGCTACGCTAGCTCCTGCAGTTCCATGCCCACTCAGATACCTTTTGCCCCGACAGACAACAAAATTTGCTGGGTGAAATTTTATATGACCCTGACTTTACAATGTTATAGGAATACATTGTCCCATCTGGACTATTTAAACAAAATTCACAGTGGAGCCATGGAGATGTCAATCAAACATAGTCTGTACTCTGAACAAACTCACACAGTCCTGAAAAGAAGTCTGATGAGGAACAACAAGTTAAAATTGTAACTGAGCGTATTTAAGGTCAGCAAGAACAGTTATAGTTTTACTTTTTGACTTTTAATCAAACATTTTCAATTAGTAGACTGTTACTGATATATGACATATACCTGCAGTAGGCTATGTTAACAGATGAATGCAAATGGTGTCTTGTAATGATAATAATATTTTATCATCATTAATGACAATAATAACAATAATACTAATATGTATTAGAATTTTCTATTGTTATCATTATTATCATTATATTACTTAATTAATGCAAAAAACTGTAGAAATGTGCAATACATGGGTATTTATTCACATAAAAGCCTGATTTAAAAGAGAGTTTTTAAAAGTGATTCAAAAAATGAAATTGGTTTTCCTTCATTTAACTGAAGAAACTTTTGTGTCCCTCAACATTTAATGTCTGAGACCATTTCTGAGAGAAGTGGAACAATTGGGATCGTTTTGTCTTTAGGGTAGATTCAACTGTGTGTCCTCAGTGTAACTGTGAAAGGAAACACTGTGCCTATGAATTATATGACCTCTTGGAAGTGTGAAGAGGGAGAATATAGTTAGACAGTCCTATTATATTATATTATATTATATTATATAGTTATATAGGCTTTAAACCAACTCAGTGCTGAGTCTGAGATATTTACCCTTTGTTCAAGGCTTTCAATTGAAATGTTAACTACTGTATCAGAAGGTGAAGTCAGGTTAGGGTTAACTAACAAGTTACTGTCTGACTATTTATACAACCATTGAATGATAATGGAAGTGATATTAAAAATTAGCTCAGTTCCTTTTATGTACATGACTCAGAACAAGGCGTGTTTCCAGATGTCAAACCACAACTACAGTAGTACTTCATACACTGCTATCTGCTGTGTGGTCTGCTGGCAAAGCAACAATAGCTATAGGTGATAGAATTGACGAGAATATAAAGCTACAGCTACAGTATGAATTGCAGGAGGATTGTCATAAGTTTTGTTTGCGACATAGTAAAATCTTTGAAGGACGGAAATAATGAGTGCGATGAAGTCTGATGAGTGATAAAAAGTTTCACAATGAGGATGAATGGATGTTCAGGAGGAAAACTCTGCTTGTTGATTCTTATCCTCGCGCTACCTTCTGTAATCTTTCATCTCCTGACCTCACAGTTTCTGTCTCTGCTCACTGCTCACTTCCTGTTGCTTCTCCGTTTGTCAGGACATGTCAGAAAACAGTGGACAGCAGCTGCTGGTGAGGGCACGTTTCAACTTCCAGCAGACCAACGAGGACGAGCTCACCTTTAATAAGGGTGACATCATCGGCGTGACTCGCCAGGAGGACGGTGGCTGGTGGGAGGGGACGCTCAATGGCAAGAATGGGTGGTTTCCTAGCAACTATGTCCGTGAGATCAAAGGCTCTGGTGGGTACCTCCTCTACCTCTGTAAGACATTACAACATTAACAATAACATAGCCATTTTATTTTTGTTTCAGCATCCACAAATCGCCAGTTTCATCCTTCAGACTACATCATGTTAAAGAGTTGCTCCTCCCCTGTATCACAGAGCAGCTTGAAAGATCAGATAATTGTCTAAACAGACGTTTTCAAATCTCTGTCAGCCTAAAACTGTCAACTGGCACTACACCTCATCACAGTTGCCATTGTTATTGCCTCCCATCTGGCCTTATGAAAGTAACACACCCCCACATCTGTTGCCTCTCGAGGCCTGCTGTGGTCGGTTGTAAAACAAGAGGCAGAAGCTAAATCTGATCCTGTATTTGACTGACATTCATTCACTCACTCCACTAATATTGATATCTTTTCAATGTCAACTTCAGGGTTCAATGTTAATATTTTAAATAATTATTGCTTATTAATTAACAAAAAAGACAAAAGTTGATTGTTGAGTTTATGCTTTATTTAAGAAAATGGAGGACACAATTTGTCATTGATGCAAACTGATAAACATGCTTCATATCAAAAATGGATTGGAATGAACATTCCATTTACCCAGGACATAGGAGTTACCATTGTGCAGTGCACATCTTTAAATCTCAGCTGAGATGAAATTGAGCGAGACGTCTTGCTCCTTGCTTGATTTACTACCCTGATGTGGCATTTCACTTACCCCGGGTAATCGTGCAATCTTTATTGTGGAGCCCTGATTGTTAACGCTTCAGGTCAGTTCATCGAATATATTTATGTTCCTGCTCAAGGACATTCATAGGTCATCAAAGCAATATGAAAACAGAACAGAACAAACATAAACACAATAATATTAATGAGAGAAAAGCCAGAAAAACAGCGATGGGATGGGATGGGATACGATAAAGTGCAGTGAAAGTTTATTGTCTATTAGAAATAAAGAGCAATTACTAAAGTTTGATAAAATAAATGCTGAGATGTGAAGGACTAGGGACAAAAGTGTGAGTCTTTCAAATGTATGATTCCTCTCTCTGAGATTCGTCACTAATAATTGTGTGCCTGTTTCTCTGCGTGAGAGGAGCGATTCATGCTTAAAGAGTTTCAGCTGATTTAGTAGCATATTGGCACTCATCCACAGAGCAGTTGGGAATTACAAGTCAAGACACATTTGAAACTTTATTTATTTAAGATTATTTGCATAAAAACCTATGCTGACTATAAATTCACTGTGATAGATAGTCTCATTAGATGCAAGGTTGACTTATGTGTCCTGATTCATTTCTTCTTTCTCTATCCACAGACAAACAAGTGTCCCCAAAGTCTGGCACTCTTAAGAGTCCACCAAAAGGCTTCGACACGTCTGCTATCAGCAAGACATACTACAATCTGGTAAGGACACAACGCTCATTTAAAATATCTTGACATTTTTATGTTTTCTTACTTCCCTGTTTGTCCTTTCTCTACTAACATCATGATGAAATTTAAGGCCTGTTATTTGAGCGCTTCTCTTAGTGCCTGGTTTGTATCTATGCTTTTTCTGTCTTTCTTTTTCTGAATTTACAAATTCTCTTGCTGGAGAGTAATTACATTGAGTGTCAGGATAAAATCTAGTTGGCCTCTTCACCTACAGCTCCCTCTGAACAGCCCAGTGACATACTTTCTTTCTCTGACATGTGACTACCTTTGAAAATGTTTCTGCTGCTGAGTGCAGGTTGCATCGTTGATGATACTTTATTGTGTGAACAATTAGCCAGCAAGTCTCATCCTCTTGCTCCTTTACAAATGTATTAAGTACAGTTATTGATCACTGTCACTCTGCTCCTCTGCTGGGGGCCCTTAACTTAAATTTGCTAGAGTTTGATCACATATAGAGTATCACATTTTGAACCTTTGCTAAAGAATGACCTGGTGTAAGAAATCTATCTTTATCTTTAATATAACATGTATATTATTATATGTATATGTATAATATGTTAAAATGTTTAAATTGATTTATGTTATAACATTTTTGGCACTAACCCATAATGTTTAAAATAATACCTAGTCAAAACTATCTGAATTTAAAGCCGTTTTTCCCCTTTCTATTGTAGGTGTTGCAGAACATTTTAGAAACAGAGACCGAATACTCCAAGGACCTTCAGAGCCTCCTGACGAACTACCTGCGACCTCTTCAGAGTATTGACAAGTAAGACTCATGTACACATAAAGTTTAATGAAACAAGCATGATTGTTGCATTGCAGGAACCAGAACCAATCAGAACCAGTTCTTTTTTTAAACAACACATCTGGGCTGACTACCTTTTTATTTATTTTTTGCATTTTACTCAATATGTTCATTTATCTTAAACCATCCTTTCCGTTCCTTTTCCTCCAGACTGAGCAGCTCAGACGTGGCTCTGATTCTTGGCAACCTCGAGGAGATCAGCACTTTCCAGCAGATGCTCGTCCAATCGCTGGAGGAGTGCACCAAGTTAGTCCCTCCCCGCAGACACACACAGCCTCACTGCAGCAGCATCCTCACTGTTTCATAATAAGCCAGAAGGCCATCTAGTGTCCCACCAGCTGTACTACAGCAATGTTGGATTAAACTGTAGATGGAATAAATCATATAATGTGGTTTTGGAGTGCTTTTAGTCAACATCATCTACACACACATGCACACGCACACGCACACACACACACACACACACATTATGTATATACTCTGTTCTTGTCTGTTTGCATAGGATCATTTTATCAGTGTGTGAAATTTCTTCTCTTCAGGCTCCCAGAGAGCCAGCAAAGGGTCGGAGGTTTCTTCCTCAACCTCATGCCACAGATGAAGGCTCTTTATGCTGGTTACTGCTCCAACCACCCCTCTGCAGTGAATGTGCTCACCCAGCACGGGTACGTTTACACTTCAGATACACATTTGGTTATATTTTGCAGCGTTTTCAACCTGTTTTCATGCAGCTGTTCGCAAGGAACAAAGAAGATGGTGCTAGCGAATCTAAGAACCCATTAGCTATCGCCTGACAATGATTAAGTCTCTGGGGGCCGGTGTCATGGGGCTTCCGGTGCAGACAGCAGATATCTGGATTTCCGGGCCGATAGCTTCATATAAATGCTGATGAATTCAAATAGGCTAATACAAGGCTAAATTACTGGCAGACGATATGTAATGGTTCAGAGATTGTATTTCAGCCAATGAGTTCTGACGATTTTCTCTCCACGCGGACTGTTTGCATGTATGCAAAAAAAGTCCACTCGCGTAATTGGTCAATACTTCCTGGACTACAGCAGACTACAAACGGAAACCAGAATTTGTTTCTCTCCTTTCCCTTGCCTACAAATATTGTATTCCAACGCAGAAATCTGTTTAAAGAGATTAGTTTTCATGTTTCACAGGAAATTTGCTGTTTGTTGCAGCTTGTATTAGAAAAGGGAGAGGGGGCTGGTTGTATTGTTGGAGTTTATCTTTATTTTGCAGGTGTAGCTACCTGCTGCTCCACGGTTGTGGCAGCTCTCCTGGCTTGTCTCTGCGGACACAAAGTGCACACTCTGCAGTCAGATTTTCATTACCAACATCGACTGCGGTTCAGGCAGAAATTGTTCTACAGAAAGCAAAATAATTAGAATTAAGCTGAAGGAGCTGAAGAGGATAAATGAAAGTTTTGTTTTTAAAGTTAGTTTCAGAGTTGGTTACAGTGAGTACAAGGACGTAGGACCCAAGGACAGTCCGGAAGAGGCCAGAGAATGATGAGACCTGATCTAAAATGTGGTTGCACACTTCCACATCCAAATAGAGAGCAATACGCTCTGCAAGTAGTTGCAGTGAAAGAGACATTTCACACATGTGATGGTTCTCTGCTCTTTTCACTCACCATCCCACATCTCACAAAAAATGCCCTTTCTCTTACACTGATCTGTGCACTGATCTGATACCGACAAGCATTTATTATTGTCAAGCCTAACTCATTAAGATAAATGACATGGACAAAATAAAAGAAACACCTGTCAGTATGAAGTAAAACAGTTCGTACTTCAACGTTTATTTTCTTTCAGTAATAGAGGCAGCAAATGAGTGAGTTGTACCAAGTTGAATGCCATTTAACAATGTGTGTCAGCTTTAAAGGCTCTGTGAAACTTGTGCACTGAGACACTCGACAATGTGCATGAATCCACATCCTTTGGACTATCGCAGAAGATCTGACCTGAGTCCTTCTCAGTGAAATCCGAGGTCCAGCAGCATTAAACAACTTGTGCAAATCATCCATAGGCTTCTATAGGCAACTGAGAGAGACGGGGAAGGTCTCATTTTTCTCGTCATGTCACAATCCGCTTTCATGTGGTCAATAAAAATGTGATTAATACCTGTAAATTGCTACAAATCACTACATAGTACCCCTTTAATAGAGGTCTAATGGTCAATGTTTACATAGATGTGTTTTCTAGCCAGTAAGAATTAACAGAGGCCAGGCAGTCGATCCATAAACAGTGTGTGATGTTGATAGAAAAATCATTGTATGTATTCACATTTACACAATAAGCTAACTGAGTAATTAATTCCGTCTCTGTCTGTCTCTCTTCCTGCAGGGACACATTGGGGGAGTTTATGGAGGGGAGGGGTGCAGTCAGTCCTGGGATCCTCACCCTGACCACAGGCCTCAGCAAACCTTTTATGAGACTTGACAAATACCCCACTTTACTCAAAGAGCTGGAGAGGCACATGGAGGTGTGTATCTAAATATCTGTCTGGATTAGACCACACTTAAACCAACCTGTGTTTAATAAGCAACATGTTTCTTCTGTTTCAGGAGAGTCACCCTGACCGGCCGGACATTCAGAAGTGCATGGCATCTTTCAAAAATCTGTCTGTAAGTGATCTCACTTCGTCTCCTGTCGGTTGTATCATGTCACAGGATTTAACATGCTATTAATTGAATTAATAGCACTTCTGTAAGCAGTTGTTTGTTTGCATTGTTTCAGGCTCAGTGTCAGGAGGTGCGGAAGCGTAAGGAGCTGGAGCTGCAGATCCTTACAGAGTCCATTCGGCTGTGGGAGGGCGACGACATTAAGACCCTGGGCTCTGTGCTCTACATGAGCCAGGTCTTAGTCCAGAGTCCTGGCTCAGAGGTACTAGCGCCATCTTCTTCCTCCACCTGTGCTTCATTTTGCTATAAACTGCCTCTGCACAGATTCTTGCCTGACCCTTAACCCTGCTGCGATGAGTGTGATGGTTGTGATTTAATCAGTGAGTTTTTAATACCGTAGCACATTTGGGTTATCTTACCTTACCTATCTTACATACCTTATGAGCATATGTATTGAATTTTTGGATTGAAGACACAAACGGTGAACATCATGAAAGTTCCCCAGTTGATTACTTATATTAAGACAATCATTTTTTGTGTGACAAGTTTTCGAAAATGTTACGTTTCATCGGAACAGCCAGGTTAAAAATTTGGATATCTTTTGGTATCATTCCATAATTCTGAAAGAGTCATAGAAAAATCAGTTTTCATATTTAGGATTAAAATGTAATGCAGATCTATAAAATCATTTAGAATATGCTGGTGGCAGGAATTCAACTGGGAAGTATAGTGTATAAATGTGCTAGAAAAGGAGATTACTCTGCAAAGAGTGCTAGAAATTCTGAGCATACGGCCAATACAGACATGTATCGTGAAATGCCATACATTTGAAAACAATGTACATTTGAAAAGGGTAACAATTTAAACCAATCGATACTGTTTAGGAACTTGTCCAGTTAGTAACATACTTACAGTAAAGACAATCATTTTTTGTATTACAATTCTTGAATGAGGCATTATTGATAAAATATTCCCACATTTGCATAAATGAACAAATATACTTACTAAAATAAACAACTTAAATGTGTATTTTGGACATTTTCTTTCCACTTATCTGAAAGAAGACATGGGAGCAATATAGCCCAAAATCTTAAAATTGAGGTACATCTTAAGTAAATGTTCATCAAACAAGAGGATATACAATGAATATAAATATGTTTGGCTAATAAGTACACATACGTTATTTTAATCGAATATAGCCAGTTCCTTTTTTTCCCCTTGACACATCACAAAAGACATTCAGGAAATGATCATACAGTATAGAGTTAACCACTGCTTTAATATGTTGAAGAAAGGAAAATCAACAACATAAATGACAGGGATCAACTCAGAATTAATTAGTAAATCATTCTCGTCAGGAAAGCCTGGATCGTAACCATCTTTCATTTATTCAACCCTCACAGTGTTAATTTATGTGTAATAAGTCGACTCTTAGTTAGAGTCTTCTGTGACGGAGGAGTGCAAAATAAATCCTTTAATTGTGGCATCTTAAGTGCACTGACACCAACGAGCTGCAGTGAGTTTTAATGCTTTGTACAAAAGCATCTGGAAAGTGATTTTAATGACATTCAGCAATTATAAGAGCACGTTCTGAATTAATCCATGTTTCAACTGGAGAGCACCTCTCTTTAAAAGTAACCTTTTCTGAGACATTTTCCTCTGTTTGGAATCAATAGAACGCCAGTCAAATTCAACGTTTTAGATGGTAATTTAATGCTGCAGTGTAATTTCCTTGAAACGAGAGCGTCAGTTACTGCATGCATTGTTAAAAATGTCAAAGGTGCACTATAATGAACTGACAGGTCATAAATGAAGACAAGGTTACAAAAATACACTATAAAAGAACTAAACTTTACTCTAAACAAAGAGGATGTAAACTTCTTCCACATGAGTGCCTCCTTCTGTCACCTCACCCTTGCATATTTTCATCATTTCTTAATATTATGGATTATGGCTTGAAACGTTGCAGTTGTCTAAATTGTTAGCTGTTGGCCGATACCCCGGCTTTGAATGTTTGCTAAAAAAAATGACCTTGAACTTGCAGTGGTCTGTCTGTGCTGCATGTTTCCTCATCACTTGTATTATACTAGGTATAGGTACTAGATCTGCCTGTGGTGTGTTCCTATTTCTGCTGCAGCTAATGAGCCACAGTGTGTAACAAACATCGTGTTTGAGAGGCGTTTCAAAGAGCTTGAGTGTTTCTTGGGAGGATGTGATGTGTGTGAAGTATTCAGATGTTTGACCTAGAGCGTTCATTTTGGAAATGGTAATTTTGTCATGATAAACACCTTTCTGCTTGGCTGCTGGTTAGATCACGCAGAGTAAAATGCATAATGCAGTGACAGCCCGGGGTTTGCTGTGGTTGTTATTGTGAATTAATGCCACACTAAAGGTGCACTTTGGGGAAAACGGGCTACAAATTTACGTTTGAACCAAAGAAAGGGAATGTACCATATTTTTGACAGTGAACACCCAGAAGGACATAAAGAGCTGATTAGTTACAGAAATATCACTCCGAGCCTAGCGATGCATGCTATGTCATAAAACTCCAGCTGCGACGTCAACAGCCAGCATCTTCTCACCGTGAATCACAATAATGTAACTTCTCTCTGAGGCCGAATTGCTGATTGTCCTTGTGTATCTTTGATCTGAAATGAAATGTTTTCATAATCGAGTGAGTATTTACAAACTGAATTATACCTGATTGTGTTCTTGCTCTTCCATTATCTTACCCGTTCTTGTGCCTCTCCCTGTTTGTCAGGAGAAGAGTGAGCGTTACCTCATGCTCTTCCCTCACGTCCTCCTCATGTTGTCTGCCAGCCCCAGGATGAGTGGCTTCATATTCCAGGTCAGTAAGAAACATTTTTCCCTGGTCAGTCTCATTCTGATTCCCATCTCGAGTGTTTAACCTTAGAGTTAAGTAACTAAAACATTGGAATCAAAGCCACTTTATGTGAAATTCATGTAGAACTCATACTCCAAACACATAGGGGGCAGCATATCACAAGAGTAACTGCTAACTGCTGCTCGTTTTATCTTAATTGAACCTGCAGTTAGCGGTCTGCACTGGGTGCTCTGAGAACCTGGGGAGTGTTGGTCTTTACGCTGCTAGCACAGAAGCTTTGGACCCAGATTGACCAGGGTTAACTGGTTAGCATGCTTACCTCTGTAGCTTTCTCTGCAAAACAGAACACAGAAATTCTAATTTTAATTGAACTAAAAAATATACAGTTTTTTGTGGACCTTACTTATTTTATTTGGTTTGTTTACTCAAAAAAAACCAAACATTTCTGAGCATATGTAGTATTTAGTCATTAACTAACTTCTCCAAAATCACACAGTGCCACTTTAAGGGTAATTTCTCTGTTATTTGTTGATTCTGATGTGATGATTTCCCTCCACAGGGAAAATTGCCCCTGGCCAGCATGACAGTGACCAAACTAGAAGACTGTGAAGCCCATAAAAATGCCTTTGAGCTCAATGGTAAGACCACATGAGTTATTCAAGACTCTGAGTGACGTTCATTAACAAGATGCCTTCATCAACATCATCTCTGTCCCTGCAGGACCAATGTTTGACCGTCTCCAAGTGGTGTGCACCCACCAGCCGGACCTGCAAGACTGGGTGGAGCACCTGACCAGACAGATCAAACACACTGCAGCTACCACTCCCAGCCACAAACCTCTCACTGTTCCCTGCCACACGGTCAGGAGCTAATAATTACATACCCACATCCACTCTCTATTCATTTAAACACTGTGAATATATATCAGTGTTTCCCGTAAGTTAACGAGACTTTGGCAGCCTGCCATAGTCTTAATTTGCTGCGCCATGGTCTCATATTGATCCTAAATGTTTTTTACTTCTCATAAAAGCACTGAAGATCTGCAACATTATGTGTTCCCAGTCAGTCTACGCCCCTGCCCCCTTCTGTGCCCGTACACACACTCTCTGTCTCAAAGACATCGCACACGCACGCACACACACACACGCACACAATAACACTCCAGCCTGAGGCACGCAAATTATGCCACCTCTCCTTCATATCAAAGCTATGTCAACAACTCCGATCAACATAAGCTGCAGAATCTTCCACGTCTGCATTGCGATGCATCTTATAATCGATTACATTTACAAACCTCTAACAGTGGTGATGATTTTATTTACAAAAGGGTTGTTTGCATGTTGGGGGCTGCATCGTGGCAGGAGGTAACTGCGCTTATACATCATGTTCAAATCCTTCTGCTAGAGTTCAGTTGAGGGGAATGTAATGTCATTCTATGATTTAGGCTCATTAAGAGTACAGTTTCTTACTGAACTATGCACACTTAACATAGAGTATAGTGGTGCATCACCTGGGCGTTTCAGAGCAGTTAAGTGGAGGAGCAGAACTGTCTGTTTTGTGATAAATCTTAACATTGACCCTTTTTTGTTCCATTTCTCAGCTCCCATCTCACCCCCTCACCCCATCCCGGCATGCTGAGGGGAGGGCCATGACAGTGGCTCCCACGTACCACACCCTGCCTCACCCCTCCTCCCATGGGACATCTCTTTCCAGTACTATGATGTGGGGCCCACTGGAACCACCCAACACCCCCAAACCCTGGAGCCTGAGCTGTCTGCGACCCGCACCCCCTTTAAGACCCTCTGCAGCCCTCTGCTACAAGGAAGTGAGGAGCCGTGTTTTTATGTACTCAAGACTTACTTATGTTTTTTTAATGTTCTAATTATCTAATTACCTAATTATCATGCGCTTGTTTCACTTTTTCTGCACCCCCATGTGCAGGATCTTAGTAAAAGTCCTAAGAGTGTGAAGAAACTTCTTCCAAAGCGCAAGCCTGAGAGGAAACAGTCTGAGGAGGAATTTGCCTTGAGGAAGAGTATGTTTAAATTCTTTCCATTTTCCCACCTGTTTGTGTTGAAACCACTAAAATGTGTTTGCAATGCAAGAGTTGACCACCTGGCCAATACATAGTTTAAACAAAGAGGGGGCAGCATGTCACCAGAGTAACCCTCTAAATGCTGCCAGCTGTAGCTACTGTTAGCTAGTCAGCCTAATTAGATGCGCAGCCAGCCATTTGAACTTGGAGCTATGAGCATGCTGTTTTACGTGTGTTGGTAGTTGTTTGTGTCTCTTTGCAGTAGTTTTGAGTCATTTTGTGTCAGTTTGAAGTCTTCCTGTATACATTTTTTGTCTCCTTCTGTCACTGCTGTGTCTCTTTTCAGTTGTGTGATTGACCTTCTTAAAAAAAACAGTTTCTTCAACAGACACTTTCTTTGGGCCTGAGCCCAGTATGCATGGTCAGTAAACCATCCAGAATTTGAGGGATATATAATAATCTATTTTTCTTTCCATCTTCTCTTTCTCAGGTACAGCTGCTCTGGAAGAAGATGCCCAGATCCTGAAAGTTATTGAGGCATACTGCACCAGCGCCAAAACCAGGCAGACTCTTAACTCCAGTAAGAGAACACAAAGTCATACTTGTACTGTACATGTGCATGCACAAAAGAAGAGAGGTTCATACTGCAGCTTGCTGTCTTTGTGTACTGCTGTACCTGTATTCTGTGCGTCTCAGTGCCTTTCTTTAACACGGGTACTCTGAGCTGATCTTTCTAACAGTATCTTCTCCTTCTGTCTGTCTCTTCTCCACCCTTCACTTTTATGGCATCGCTTTGGTTTTCCTCGAGTTTCTTCTTTCTCTCCCCTTTCTTTCATCGACATTTTGTTTTCTCCATGTTGGACAAACATTTTTCACCCTGTATTCTGATTTGCTCCATCACCCCTCCCCCTGCATCTCTCATCGTTTTTTATGATTTACCATTTGTTGCGTGTTGCCTACGCTACCTGCACCATCACCCCTCTTTTCCGCCCACCATTTCTTCCCATCACATTTGTGATGTCATCACCAAACTTGGCCCACCTCGACTAGCCTGGCAGGGCACCGACCTGATGCACAACCACGTGCTGGCCGACGTGGACCGGTCCTGTATGGACTCGCCGGGCCGCCGTAGCAGCGTGTCACGGCCAGAATTGTCCTCTGACCTTTCGGAGGACTCTGACTATGACTCCATCTGGACCACCCACAGTTACAGGATGGGTTCAGTGCCGCGTAAGAGCTGCATCTCTCACCAGAACTAAAGAACGTACAGTACTGCCACGCTGTACTGTAATGTAACGTACAGCGCGCTTACCTCTTTTACCTTATGTATTAAAAGAAACTAGATTTTTTTTTATTTATCTATTTATTTTCTATGATATATTTGTTCATTTTTTTGTTAACTTATTTGGTTTATTTATTTTTAGACTGTTTGTTTGAAGATGTTTTAAGCATCTCCCTGTTGCCTTGCCACTTTCCCTTTTATGTGCCTCCTCTCTTTGTGTAGTTGTCATGCAGTAAGTGTTTGGTAATTCTTGTTAATTTATCTTGAATGTGACCACTCCCCTTGTTTGACCGTAAACGTGGCGGACTCTCTCAGCAGGGAGTACAGGGATGTTGGAGTGGAGTGTAGGGGAGGGATAAACGAGGGAGGGAGAGATGGGGATCTTTCCTGTCTGATATTCAGATGTAATTCAGGAACGAGTGTTATTCTATTTACCATGTACTACTTCTCTCCAGTATGTGTTTCTGGAGTATTTATGCTCAAATATAGCACAGATGCCACACACACATGCACAGGCTGCTGCAGGAGAGTATAGCAGCATGCAAATGAAATATTCAAAATTCTTAACATTTTGTTTCTGTTTTCATAATTTGGATCTTTATTCATGTTGCCAGTATAAAGCAGGATTTAATTTAACATTGCAACACACGACCAAAAGCTATTCAATGCTAAAAAATCATTGCAAAATGTAATAGTTTGTGAGACAGTTAATTTTTTGACGTAGCCGCTACAGGAAGAGGAGATAACACATACATGTCACTCTCTAGTGTAACTTTCTGCAGCTGGATAAAAGCTGCTGGACTTAAGGGTCAGTTCCCTCAAAATACAAAAA
>CAEMYA010000012.1:1889513-1910376 GCA_903131615.1 Diplodus sargus
AAAAAAAAAAAACATTTTCTCTAGTTGTATCCAGTCATGCAGATGGTTTTGGTTTACCCAGGATTTTTCCATCAACTACAATACAGTGAATGGAATTTTGTTTGTGGTGCAGACAGCTTCATACAGCTACATCCGATTAAAGAAATCAAATCAACACCAAAGCATCTTTCTAGGATCAGTGTCCACATTAGTCTAAATAATTCTAAGCCCTTACTGCCAAGTGTTTTAATTCAGACCACTTCAAGCTGAAGAAAATGTCCCAATGAAATCTGTTTACAATGTGTTCAATAACACACTTGGGGATTTTTTTACATTTCTTTTTTTCAGTCCTGTGAGCACCGAAATGTAATGTTGTGGATACAGAAATCTCTGATTATTTAACCTGGACAACTTCATCAAGTCAACATCAATTGATACATCATAAAAGTTAAGTGATAAAATAGGTGTTTAATTTTTATTTTTGGGGAACTGAGCCTTTAAGTCACTCATTTTAATAATTTACTGTACTGCATAGTCTCCTAAGCATCATCCTTTAAAGCCTGATCTTCCATCCAGTAATGTTGCTGTCTGTCAGTGGTTCTACAGGGTTGCATTTATATGTTGTTTTAAGTGTCAAGTTATTAATAAAATACCTTAAACAAGCATAGCATACCAACCCCACAATAAACTGTACACTTCAGCGAACACAGCTACAGTCCTGTAATACAAATCAAATGCCTTTGTCTTCTGCTAGTTAAGGAAATAGTTGGACATTTTGGGGAAGAGTTTTGAGTTACATGAGAAGGTCGATACCACTCTCACATCTGTCTGTAAACAATTTAACTGGAGCCAGATGTAGGTTAACTTTGTTTAGCATACAGACTGGAAGCATGGGGAAACGGTTGGCAAGGTGCTGTTTGACATAACTAGAATACTGAACATAACTTAAGTTCACAAGTTAACTGAATTAAGCATGATATATCAGTTAGAAAGTTTCCCTTATGCTAAGCTAGCCAAAAATGTCCCATTTTGAGCCCTATAGCCAACACAAAAACATGAACACTACATTGATTACATTGATACTAATTACTCACTCATGGAAAGAAAGCAAATAAGAGGAATCCTGTTTCAGTCAGACTTTAAGCTCGCTAGGCTAGCTGTTTCCTCTGCTTCCAGCCATATGCCAAACTAAGCTTAACAGCTGCTAGCTCTAGCTTCATAGTAACCGCACAGTGGTATCAATGTTTTCATCAAACTATTGGCAATAGAGGGAACAAGCCCATTTTCTCAAAATGTTGAACTTTTCCACTCCGCTGTGGTTTTTCACTGGACTCTGACCAGGTTAGCATAATGTCTAAAACAAACATCCCTTATGTCATAACAAACTAGCACCTATGCTACGGCCTCATAAGCCAGACATGCCTTTGTGTTGTCTGGCTTGTGAGGTTTCCCATGCTATCTCCTGCATTAATGACTATTTTTATGAAGAAGTATTTTTCCAGTGTTGGTATTAAAAGTACAGGTCAGCATCCACTAAGAGTCTATCTCCTCTTACAGCAAGCAATGTGAATGACATAAGGAATATATTAGTCAATGTAACAGTACTATTTACTGTTTCTGAAATGATTTCTTTACTAAATTCATTATTTTGTATACAGGTGTTTTTTTTTATTTGTATTTTATTCTGTATGTCAATGTTTACAAAATGATCCCTGAAAGAATCATTTGTTTGTTTTTGTTTTTGTTTTCTTTTCTTTTTTTCCCCTTTTTCTTTTTTTCACATTTTATTGGTCTGTATCAAAGTTTACACTGAAAATTATAACATGAAGTGTTTTAATTATTTTGCACAATCATGTAATGGGCCAGTGGGTGTTGGGGATAGAATCTGTTAAATTCTGTACTTTTTGTCGTCTACCTACAGTGTGTATGATATAGTCCTAAAGGTAGACTTGAGTATTCAGTGTTACTGTAAAATAAATGCTCATTCGTAGTGTAAATGCTCACCTTCGGTGTTTTGAAAGCATTGGGGTTAAAAAAACAAAAAGAAAAGAAAAAGAAACAAGAGACCAACATGATTATACGGGAACATTTCTATGTATACTACTCATTCAGCCTCAGAATACTGTCAGAGTGGACTTGAAATATAAGAGCACATAGTCTCCCTTTCTGTAAATATTAGTTGTCATGGAGCAAGAAAAAATAAAACCCATTCTACCTTCTATGAGTATTTGAGCTAAGAATATCACTGTCCTTATATCATGTGCTATACTTTGTGACAGGTGTATTCTGTGGTTTAAGAAACTAAGTCAAACTGTGGGACAGGCAGGGGGAAGAGACCAACTGTCTTTGGCCAACGTTGTCCTCTGTGTGCTCTAATGCTGTATTCAGTTCACACATGTGACCATGTCTTATCTATTGGCGCTGTCAGTGTATTTGTTCTACACTGCTGAAGTGTTCCAGTCCCAAACGCTGTATTATGAGTTTTGAATAAATCTGTCATTTGGTAGACATTGGCATTCTGGTGATTTGTTAGAGCAGCAAATCTCATTGTGTCTTGTGTGTTGTCATTTGGGGGAAAATGTCTGAGTTCTCATTAATTTAAGATTGACAGACTTGTAATGTGAACGAATGAATGGATTTGTTTGTCTTTTTTGCCAGATATATCCCCAGCTTCTCATTTCCTCTCACTTTCTCTGGCTCTCGTCTGATGTCTGGTCTGTGCATGACTAACACACTACTACTACCGCTTGTGGTGTACGTTTGCTTCTCTTCGATGCTGTCACTCATTTCCATAAAGAAGTTCAGACTGTGGTCTGAAAAAGTTTTTCACAGGACGACTCAGCACTGACTCGTCTTAGTACAAGGTGAGACAAGCAAAGTACCAGTTGTTGAGTGCTCTTCTGTTTTGAAACAGGGCCGCGAACGGAAACAGGGCTGCACGTGATCATCCCCGGTGAGAAGAAAGTCCTGGTGGAGGGTCCCAGTCGCAATGGACAAAGTTCTGGAGAAGAAAAGTAAGTTGTAAATCCTAAAAAAAGAGACCTAAATTATTATTATGTAATAGAGCTTTCTTACCCCGTCTGTAGTGATGAAGTGAGATGCCCAAGATTCCTTTCGATTCTGATAGCAAGTGCAAAACTTGCTGATATAGCCGGTACAAGACGATACATTGCAAAGTTAAATAACGAAGTTAAATAAAATGGCATTCTGTAGCATTTAGAATGTAGGGAACTCCTGTTGTCTGAACATCAACACGCAAACTGAAGCCAAGACAGACGTGATGGTCAGTGACAGTGATAAATGTCACCATTAGCTACACGCTGTGCCAGTGCCAAAGGACTCAGTAATGCACCTTTCGTCTCTTCTAATTCAGACTGCTGCATCATGAACTCATCATATGCTTTGTCGTTCTTAAAGTTCAGATGTTAAACAAAGTTTGTGGTGTCGCCAAAGTACCTCCCAGTCCTCACACACTTCTTTAAAAAATGTGAACTTGCTCTTTTAATAACCAGTCTTGATAAGTTGACATGTAAATATGCTCATATTAAAGGAGCCTGGTGGATGTGGTGTACGCCCTGAGGGATGAGGTTCAAGAGCTGAAACAGGTGAATGTTTGGCGTTTTTCATGAAAAAAAAATTGAAACGGAGGATGCAAAACGTTAGCTAAACGGAAATACATGTTTAGTGATACCTAGTGATAAATCTGTTTACAACATGCATGACGAGATTATTTGACCTCACAGGATAACAAGAAGATGAAGAGGTCACTGGAGGAGGAGCAGAGAGCAAGGAAGGATCTGGAGAAGGTTGTCAGGAGGGTGTTGAAGAGCATGAACGACCCAACATGGGACGAGACAAACCTTTGAGGACCGTGTGCATCATCATCTCCATCTGAAGCTTTGAAACGAGAACGGCAGAGCATGTTTGTGTGGGCTTGCTTGTGCGGTGTGTGTGTGTGTGTGTGTGTGTGTGTGTGTGTGTGTGTGTGTGTGTGTGTGTGAGATGCACACACTTCACATGCATAATTTAAGGTTGGTTGTGTGAGTGAATCTGTAAGCTGATAGTCGAGCGTTTGCTCTAATTGGAGTGTCGTTACTGCTCTTTCGATGAAAAGACAGGAGTCACTGGGACGTGATGTTGATACGGCTTGACCATCTTTTCACGGTAACATTCCTTGAACACCCAGCGCGATGGTGTGACCATCATCAGTGTCTTTGGTAGTGTTCAGTGTGGCCAGAAGAACGGTGGAGGGAAGTCCTCTCCCTCTGTTTACAATCATTTAACAGTCTGCTGTCCAGTGGTACATCAGTGGTACTTTAATGGTCACAAAGGCTTTGGACACATCTGAACTTGAACCATGCCATTTCATATTCTTTTTTATGCTATTTAATTTTTTATTTTGTTAGGCCTCTTTTTCCGACACAGGCTCAGCCTGGTGTTTTCAGCCTGAAGTTAAGCTTGTGTCTGGAAGCTCATCTTTTGTGACCATTTTAATTTTGTCTTTTGTCGTTGTTACTGTTTGACCTCATCTAGGTTCGACCTTCTCTCTAGGCATCCTCTGGAATTGTATAGATATTGAACTTGTACTGTATAATGTAAATACTGCTAAAAGATGAGCCTTTGAAATAAATGTGGTTTTAGAAGAATGACTTTAAATCGCTGCTTCACCTGCTCCAACAGCACAAAGTAAAAAGGAACCTCTGCTCTCTGTCTCTTTCACTCACACACACAAAAATACCCAAGGCCGGATTACCAACTCAGCAACACAGGCAGCTGCCCTGTGTGATAAATAATTTGATTTACGGAAAATATGTTCATTTGCTGCACATACATTTGAATTAAATGTACCACCTCTGCCTGTGCCTAGCTCACATTGGTCTTGAATAAAGCTTGTGCCTATAAATTGTAATCAAAGTGCCAAGAACTCACTGATGCACAGAAAAAGTCTGTTTCTACGTTGAATACTACTTGTGTTTCTTGGTCTCTGTATACCTTGATGGGGACCTGGAGGTGTCAGGAGATCAACAATGGCCCTTCAAAAAAAATTTTTTTTTAATGCGGTCCCCTGGATAATCCTGCCATTAAAGGCAAGGCAGGGCTTCCAAAACCTGTGACCCTCCTCGCAAAAACAGTATCCAGCTATTTTCATGAATAAAAACAAAAAAGCAACACATTAAAAAATTGTTTTTAATTTCTTATTGATCTTGTGACCTCTAAATCTCAGGTCTCAGTCTTCTCTGGCCAAATAACAGTGTAAACCACAAGTGTAATATCAGTGAGAGGATTAAATCGTCCAAAGACTACATAATACATGTGTTTGAAAAGTATTGAACCCACCAGTAGGCATTTATTTCCTCATCCTTTTCGTTCAACGCAAAATCACTGTAGAAGTATTTTTCTCTTCACTGCCCAACCACAAAAATATTTCAAAGTTAAAACAAATATGTAACTAAGTCAAAACTGAGGACTTGAACCATTTTGCTATGACGGTACTGCTCACTTGTTTACCACTGTCATCAGACTGAAGGTAGGTCGTGGGGTCAGCCCGGTCCACTGAGTCTCATCAGGCTGTTCAGGTGAGCAGTATTTCTCTTCAGAATAAGAAGGTAATGTGATGCTACTGTAACCAAAAGTATTAGCCTGTCGCTATCTTTACTTACTTATCCTTTCTTCTGAAGTTCTGGTTTTAGACAGGTTGTGAACATGCTCGGAACAAAAGGTTAATTTTGCGCTAGTCAGGATACATTTCTCAGGGCACCGGTCATGAAACGGCGCGAAATTGCGCTCTAGTCGAACTGTTTCCACCCGCCATGTTGGTGCTACGTTGTTTATTTTGCTAACAGGAATGCTGCTGCTGCCCCTGTAGCATTTTACAAACTGGTCAGTGATAAAAGTTCTTCTGTATAAGGTTGTCAGCGTTTTCCCCTAATTTTTGCTAAGATTAAACTGGAAGAAGAAGGAAGAGGAATGTGTTGGCAGATTGGGACCCTCCTCCTGTCACATCTTCACTAAAGGTAACAGTGCAAACAGGTACTTTTTACTCTGACATGACTGCTCAGTTAATACAGGGTTACACAGTTTATGAAGAAGCTTTTTGTGGTACGCTTAACACTGCTGTGCTGATATTCGTCTGCTACTTATCACTACATAACATTACACAGGAAGAGATGAGTACGGTCAGTTTAATTAGCCTTTTTCATAGCTGACATTTAGCTATATCATAGATAGCCGGAACAAAGCTCTGTTGTAAATAAAGACACACAATCACATTTAGGTGTCTCCATGGTCCTGGTGTTGTGATATTATTTAACTGTCACTTGGCCACTTAATCAAGCAAAGAAATGGCTAACCTTATTAGTTACTGCTGTGCTTTTCCTGCTGTGCCACCTGAAAATGCCTGCTGTGAAAACAGTCAAATATTTGACACTTCAGCACTTTAAAGGTATGAAATGCAATTGAACTGAAATTTAACGTTCTGTTATCGCTCATTTTTATTGTGTTCGGCCACTGCAAATTACTTTATCTTCTGTCAGTAATGTGTGCAACGTGATGGCTCTGGTCATGTGAAGGTTGTGTTTTTTAAACATTTTTTTAGTACAACGGCTCTTTGACTGCTTTGTTTTGTATTCCAATATGATTATTGTGAATGGATTTTGGTTTTCCATTCTCAATGAGTGCTCTGTGCACTACCCCCACCCCACCCACAAACAGTTGCTGATATAATTAAGTCCAGTATTCACTGTACATTAGCTCTGTTTTGGTCCACACCTACTCCTAAAATATCCTGAAATATGTGACCTTTAGGTGGTGAATGCTCCGCTATGTTCACCAGCTAGTTGCAAATTGTCGCTTTCTGCCATTTGATAGCATACAGTGGGTTTAAACAGGGCCCTTTTTGCTAAAAAAACAGCTGCTTGTCGCTGCTGTAGACATGGTTGATGACAATAAACCAGAACTGTAAAGCCATGTTGGCCGTGTTGTACAATATCGAGGTCTTGAATTGCTTTTGTGTGCACGAGATACAATATTTATTAACACATTTTGGTTAATTCGAGAACACGAGATACAATTCATTCCCATGTTTTGTTTACTTTACCACAATAGGTGTATAAGAAGGGAGACAGCACAATGTTTTTTTTCTGTGTACTGTTGAAAGCTTTGAAGGACTCTGAAAGCTTTGCCAGTTTGGAAAAACTCTATTTATAAGGGTTTTGTTGTGGAAGTTGTTTTTGTCACTCCCCAATCTCTGTCTCGCTGACCTTGGTGTACACTTGAAGGGAATGACAAGGTTGAAACTTGGGTAGCAAATAAAATCCTTGTACCCTCTCTGCATGAGTAGGCTATGTCAAAACTGTTTATCTTAAGTTGACTACTGCTACAACAATGTCGCCTTCGCAATATAGGGTCAGTTAAATTAATCCCATACTGTCTGTTGTGCTCTGCTACACCGCTGCGGCTCTGCGCGTTCCACATTCCTCTATTACACTGCTGCAAAAACAAACTGCTACTGCTGCCAGTGCTCGTGTACCAAAGTCTCATTTTGTCTCAGAGTTCTCACTTGAAGTGTTTTGATCGTCACTCCCAAAGCTCTGTTGTGCTGAAGAGGGCGTATGTTTGCGGGGAGTGACAAGGTCAGACTTAAGTGAATGCGTTGTTTATGGTCTTATGTTTATTCTTAATCTTTTCCACGCGAAGTTGAAAGTGACACGCGGTGGCATTTTGAATGGAATGAAAGCCGTGCAAAAAGTGCAACAAAAAACCCCCAAAAAAACAGTTTGTGTGGCAATGATATTGATTGCATCTTGTCTTTGACCCTAACAAAACAATCTTTCATGCTCATGCCTGTGTGTACTTTTGTGTGTGTGTTTGTGTATATTCCGCGTCTTTTCGAAACGACCGGCCTATTGAAATCTATTGTGCACCTTGATAATCGTGACAAGCTTTGTGGAGAGAAGATGATCCCATTCTGCTGCTGTTGGATGAATAAGCACAGATGTCAACCTTTTCACTGTGACTCTCACCTTGTCCACTCATTAGTAATGAAAACAGTTGCCTTTTGTTTCGCGCTGAATATTCCTTCATAAGAACAAAAGCCACGATTCACATTCATTCTGTGAAGCAGATCTCGGCAGATAAAGCCAGGCCAGCGCTGTCGTGCTCTGACCTTGTGGGCCTGATTCTCTCACAGTGTTGGACTGGCCCACTGCCACTCAGTCCCCAGTAATGAACCAGAGCGTGAAAAGAGAAACTGCCTTGCTTCTGCTGAAGTTAATACCTGAATTTCTTAGTTGATGTTCCAGGTGGAGGTAGATGAGTACACATCTCTTTCCCTAACTTCTTGTCTCCGCTTTACCGGAACAACTAAAGAGCCTCCCTCCTTCCTTCTGTCAAGTGTCTGGCGGGTGAGAAACTTTTGAACTGAAGAGGCAGACGTGTATTATCAGGGTTCTGACCTGCCCCAGCCCCTCTTCACTCTCTCTGCCTCTTTCTTCCTACCAGGATGGAGTGACAGCTTGTCACTGTGGGTCCTCCACAATACGGCTCAGACCCCCTGACTATTGTGGAGCTTGTAAAAAGCATCAAGGTCTTCCTCTCTCTTTCATTCACTCTTTTCTCTCTCTTTTCAAAGCAGAGAATCAATCAGCTGTACACACACACACACACACACACACACACACACACACACACACATACATACACACGACTCACTTCTTTTTCCCTTCCATCTGTCTATTCAGCAGCCAGTGATCATTTAGACTTGACATGTATTGTGAAAAACTGAGCTGCTCTGCCTCTTTCTTCTTCTCTTTCTTTCACTCCCTTTCTCTTTCAACTGTCTGTCATTAATGTCCAGGTCTTACAATATACGAACAGAGGAGGAGAAGAAAGCAAAGAGTGAGGGATGAATTGATGGATGGGAGGATAAGCACTCAGTGTCCTTTCTTTAAAGATTTGTTATTGTACAGTACTGTCTCCCAGTCATTTTTGGTTGGTGTTTCAGTCTGAAAGCCCGTCCACGTGCTCTTTTGTATGGGAAAGCAATAAGGCCCCATTGAATGAAGCTGAATGGACCTGCCATCCTTAGGGGCTGAGGCCTGAGGACTCCTATTCTTTAGCCCCCAATCTAATTGGAGCTGAAATGAAATGGAGGTTTCTTATGAAAATAGGCTTTGTTTGGCCGCAAGGCTGGTAATTCATAAACAATAAGCAGGGCTCCATTGTGTAGATAATAATATATTCATGCCGCTGGAGATGGGGAGAAGGCAAAGCGAAGGCTGAGGATATATAAGGAGGATAGGCAGAGACAGGGATGGAGAGTGGAGGGATAAGAGGAAGGGGAGGAGGAAGACTAGGGGCTAATGGCAAATAGTGTGTCAAAGAAAATTGGTAATGGTTGGGTAGAGGCAGAGGAAGTGAAAGGACTAAAAGTGGGTAGGAGTGAAAACTGAGTGGGAGTTAGGGGTGAAAATGACGAGAATAAGAGAGATACGAAAGAGGCGAGGAGGGCGGGAGATTGGGAAATGGTTTGGAGTATCTCTAAGCCTACAGGTGACTGGTTTGGCAGCAGCAGGGGGAGAAGGCACCGAATGAGACTATCAGAAAAAATGGGATAGGTTGCACGTCGCAGATCTGTGTGGAGTTGTGAGAGTGGTGGAGCTGATAGAGTGGATTGGTCAAGTGCAGAGATAGAGCAGAGCAAAGCAGTCAAAGCCTAACAGGCGAGGGGGGAAGAGGAGAGAGGAGGGGAGCCCGGCAGCGTGTGTGCGGCGGTATAAAAACTGACAGGAGTGCTTTCTCCGCCTGGAGACACGATGGGTGGCTGAGAAAAAGCAGGTGAGCTTTCATGCCACTTTGATGCATCAGACCATCTAGATGATCTCTCACTGTTATCTTCTGTAATCGCGCAGGTCGAAACTGCTTCTGCAAGATGATCCTCAGCTGAGTCTAAACAATCTGAAAGAAAATGTTTCCCTGTTGGACATTCTCAGCTGGACCAAAAACATGCTGGACTTTTACGTGCTCTGTGGAGTGATGGACTGACTGAAGGGGGACCCGGCTTCCTGTATCCGCTCTGAGCAGCTGTCACTGTTCATGTTACAGGATTTTTATCAGTTCATTTGGGAGTGATTCTAACAAAAGTGTAGGACTGGAGACTCCCGTTCCCCTGGATACTGCTGGGAAACACTTCCTCTGTGTTGCAAGCTTGGTTTCCAATTTTTCTACTTTTTTACATATATTTTTTCAAGTGACAGTATATCCTGGACTCAGTTTTGTGAAAGTGGAGGGAGAGGATATTGATGAAATGCAAAACTGAATTTGTACACACCTCATATTTGATTTCACTGCCTCAGAGATACATGTCTAAACTAATGGTGAGTAAGTCTGAAATGGCACTTTGAGCTGAGTTTGTGTGTCTGTGAGTGTGTCAGTGGTGTTTGCATGCACCTTGCACAGACAAGAAAGATTTCATCTGCATGTCCACACAGTGTGGTGGGAAAAACGTAATATAAGTGCACTGTCAAGTGTAAGAAGTGATCGCATAGTTTAGTTTTGGTCCTTGTGTAATTCAGAGGTTTTTCTGTCAACACTTCGAAGCAAAGGAGGAATCTCTGAGCCTCTCAGGATGTTAAACAGATCATGACAGAACTAAAAACAGCAGGCTTTATATGATGAAAGCAAATATTCTTCAGCAGTGCAGTTGTGTATACATGTACTGCTGTCAACAGCACACCACCGTGTCTGGGTGTGCATGTGTGTGTGCGCGGGTGAGAAGCCTTCCGTCTGTCTGTAAATTCATCGCTAGATATGAAAAAAAAATGATGTTCAGTGCAGAAGGAGTTGTTATGTAATCAGTCCTGGTATCCACAGAGAGTTATTGCTTTGTATCCTCTTAAGAATGTACAAGATACCAGTTCTTATGATTCATATAGGCAGATCAAAATGTCTTTTTGTAATGTAAATGTTTTTAGAATAAATGTATATTTTTGCTGATGTAAGAAAAATCAGGAAATGGTAACTAACAGAAACATTGAAATGTATTAAGGCTTCTTGGTGATGTTTTTCCATGGTGGCCAGAAGGTGGTGGTGTTTACTCAGATCCAAACGTGTGATCCCTGACACTGTGAGTTTTTAGGTTGAGCCACTAGATGTCAGTATTTATCAATATATGAACAAGAGCCCCTCTTGCCTTTCCAACATCAGACCAAATGCAGCATGAGGCTGAAGTTATGAGCTCATATTCGCTCACTGTTTGCATACACAGAGTTTATGTAAATTATTATCAGTCCTAACAACGTGAAGATATAGTCTTTACATTACACATATATTCTATAAAATGCTACGCTGAATAACGGCTTATGTTCTGTTATTAATGCTTTAGCTGGGTTTTAAATACTCTAAATGACAACACAGCTTTCATTAGCCCAGTTTTATCAGGCAGATTGGTGCTCAAAAGAAAAAAATTAAGTTTACGTTGTAGCTAATAAAGTTGGACTGCAAAATGTAATACTGTATTCCGTGACATCGCAAAGGTTTAGCATTTGCTCTTAATCATACAGTTTCTCCTACCACGAGATGGCAATCACACATAATGAAAATCCTCTCAGCTGTAAGGTTGAGAGTGTGTGTATACTCTCCACATGCTTTCGCTTTTTAACGAGATGTCTTTACATTAGTGTTTTGGATCTGTTTGACTCCTTCCCATGTGTATTCGTGTGTGTATCTTTTCAGTAACCTACAATGTTTGGTGAATATTTGTGTGAGCAGAGCTGGATGTTTCCCTGCTGGAGGTCCTTGTTTGTTTTGTTTATTTGCATGCAGCAGAGTGGTTGCTGGCTGTGCTGGTCACTACAAGTGGCTGGCATTCGGAGCCTGGTAATCAGGCTGCGGGCAAACTGGGTGGCAGCGCTCCGAATGGTTTGCTGGAGATTATCCCAAAATTATCCATGAATTATCCCCCAGAATTACGCCATTCCAGTCAGACAGGCCTTGTCCATTGACAGGCTGGGAAGAGGGAGAGTGTTGGACGAAGAAGTGTGTGTGTGTGTGTGTGTGTGTTTGGGGGGGGGAGATTTGGATGGAGCAGTGTTGGTGTCATAGAGCGTGTATTTCTGTGTGTGTGTGTGTGCTCTGTAATGATTCTGGCAGTGTTGGTACATTGGGGTAATGGAGCATGTTAATCCACATCAAACAGCTATTAGCAGCAGATTTTACTCATAAAAGTCACTAGTTTCAGTAAGAGCAAGGGCACAAAATTACCATATGTCTACCAACCTGTGAACTGTTTTTATTTAATTCTTTTTTCTTTTTTTTCTTTTTTTACGCTGTCGACTGGAGCTTTGCTTTTCCAAGAGGCAATTTTGTTGTGCCAGAAAGAAACAATTGTTTTCAAATCTAATGCAACACAAGTTTGGCTTGCAGCCCTCTCACTAAACTATCCTCAGATCCCCAAAATCTGCAGCAAACTGCTGTGTAAATGTTGTGCATGTCAACATTTTCATGAAAAGTATTTATTCCCAGAGCTACAGGTTTATCACGCCATTTGGAGCATCGTATTAAATTCATTTTCTGTGTGGCTGCTGTCACTGCACATTGTGCTGTCATTAAAGTCTGGGTAGATAGGAGGGGACTAGTTGCCTGCATGTGTGTGGCTGCTGGAGCCCCAGGAGATGAATAGTGCCGGTGAACCTCTCTGCGATAAGTGTTCGGTAAACGGGTCAGTGGATTGTCCTCCGAGGCTCAATCTGAGCTATTTTCCCTGACTGAGAACACAAATTGTCCTTCGTATTCATCCCATAAACAGACCACCAGCGGCGCAGACTCCACATATTTTGTTGTGGCTGTGCTTGCGTGCTCTGTCACCCTGTTTTCTTGTAATTTGGCTGAATGCAGGGCTGCCTGTACATGTGAACCTAGTATGGGATAACGTGTGCATGCTTCTCGCCCACTCAACAACAAAGTCCTAAATGTGTAGCGCTGGCGTACGAGTGAAAGCACAACTGTTGAAGATGAGAAAACAATTGGATGCAGAGCGGGTGCAAGTGGAGGATCGCACTGAAACACACACTGGCGAGGAAGAGGAAAATGATGAGAGGCAGAGGGGCAGAGGGAGGGAGAGGCCAAGGTGGTGAAAGGTTAAGTACTCTTTTTTTTGGTTACTGTACTTCCTGCAGGGCCTTGTTCCTTGACCTGCTGGTTAGAGGAGGGAGGTAAAAAAAAAAATGGAAGAGAGGGAAAGGAGGGAGAAAAGGCTAAAGCTGCATGTGAGGTTGCAAGGTTAGAGGTGGAGGAGCTAAAAATGGGAGGAGTATTTGCCTCTGACTGATGGGGAACAATTGGACACAGAAGGAGGCGCACGCACACACACACACACATGCACGCACACACACACACAGACACACACACACACACACACACACACAGTGGAACCAGAAACAAAAATGGACATTCTCACACAAACACAAACACGCACGCACACAAACATGCACGCACTTAGAACTACTATCCCAGCGGGCTATGAACTTCAGTGCAGTTGTTGCCATGGCAATACACTGAGTTGCTGACCCCCCGACTCCGTTTTTCCTGCAGCTTGGCTATTGAAAGAGATGATTGACAAGTGTCCAAATGTCAGCCGACCCAGCCGGCCACATAGATGGGGGGGGGGACATTTTATGTCGCTTTCACTCGCAGAGAGGAAGGGGTGTGCATGTGTGTCTGGATATGTGTGTGTATAGATAGATATATGCATGCGTTGTGTGTCTGAACTTGTGGCTGAACTAGTACTTAAAAAGCAATCACAATGAATTGTATCAACCCCTTGATGTTAAGAATACATTGAACAAACACACACGTACTGTAGATGTTGTGATAACACGCACTCACAAAGCTTCCAAATAAAGCCCTTTTGAATGCGAGACAGGCTCGTATATTTTGGTTTGTCTTGTGAGCTGCGCTGATAACCCATTCAAAGAAAATCTGGATTGGTTGGTGGTGACTATTGAGTTTTTTAGTGTTTACTCTGCTCTGCCGCTGGGTGCATATTTATGTGTGCAGCCCTGATAGACTGATTCTGTACTTGCTCACGCATCAAATATAATAAACAATAGTTCACACGCAGCAGTGTGTCTTACACAAAAAAAGCACATGTTGTTTGGAAGGATTTTGCTTATTTCTGGATATGTTTTTCTGCCTGTACCTCTTTGGCGCTCTCTCCCTTTCTCACTGTTTCATTGTCTGCAGGCTTGAAGGGATTGGTCTTATCTTGATCACCCACAGCAACACATTAACCTCTCCTCTCTTATCTCTACACTGGTCATTAGTGCCAAAACCCTTAACGTCCTATTGACAAGGGGCACCGAACTCTGCATCTGTGTGTGTGTGCGTGCGTGCATGCGTTGAGTTATCGTAGGTGACATGCGGTTGAGATCTGCTGAGTTGGTGATCTGAGCCGATAACATTATTAGCCTGTGGTATGCGTGTGTATATGTGTGTGTGTGTGTGTTTGTGCAAAGAATAGCAAAAAAGAGCGAGAGGAAAACTGTATTTGAGAAAATGACAAATCACTAATAATTGTACTGTTGATGGAAATGTATGTGCCGTTTTTTTGACTCCTCAGTCATCTGTACAGCTTAAAAACATCTGGTTGATAAGTCTCCGATCTATTTACTAGATAAAATGACATAATTTGCACTAAATGCAGAGCGTATTCAACATAAGGTCTGAATCACACTCTCCTCCCACCTGAATACTTTGCAGGAACATGCAATTATTCCAAAGCTAGTCATCAGTTTTGCTACGAGGCCATTGAGGGAAAACTAAGATGTACTTCCTGTCTGTAATGCGGCAGAATTGGTGTTGAATGGGTTACTCCATTTGCTGCTGATGGAGCATTACGCTTCAGCTCAGTCAAACAGCCGTCAACAGAGTGTATCGCAAATTAAATCAATTCAGTGATATCATGTCTTGACACACGGCAATCAAATCACTTACAGCCGTCAGATTAGCACCTGCCTTTAACACTCCTTTTACTTCCGAGGGGTTTTGAGATACAACAGTAAATATATGTTCACATAAATCTTTTCATTCATTGCTTTTCACTTTAATGTCGTCAGGTCATAGGTGCTACAATTATTGTCATTATATATAAAACAAAAACAAACAAAAAATATTGAGTTGCATATGTTAGTGTCTCTTTTTCAGACGTGATTATTACTGACTGAAAAACAAAATCGCATCTCTAATAATGCACATCATAGAAAGGACATTGGCATTTAGTTTGGAGTTAAATGTGTGCCACTGTTTGCTGCTAAATGCAGTACTTATCTGTCTGTCTATCTGTCTGTTTTTCTGTCTCCTCCTAGCCCTGTGTGTTTTAGTGGGGCTGACAATCTAACAGGTTAAAAGAATAATTGCAACTCTATTTACCCCCAAACAGCCTCTCCTCTGCACATAATTACATCCACACACACACACACACTCACTCATGTACACACACACACTATCACATACTGAGGCACACTCAGGGAGAGAGAGAGAGAGTGAGAGTCCCTGCGCTAATATTTAGGTAGTAACAGTCATGTGTTTGAGTGAACCCTCCTCTTGTCCTCCTCTTCAACGCAAAGCGCTGTTAACCACCGGCACTCACTGAGAGAGGAATACACCCCGTGTTGACCGTACTCACTGTGTTGATGTGGGTGTGGATGAGCTGTATGTGTGTGTGTGTGTGTGTGTGTGTGTGTGTGTGTGTGTGTGTACTATATGAGAGACTGAGAGATGTGTGTGTAAATATGTTACAACAACACCATCCTCCAAGGTGAAGGGCTCTGTAGCCAGTGGATATATATTTGTAATTCATGAAAATGCTTCAGCAAATGATTATTTTCATGATCTTTTTTCTTTATGTTAATAAATTCTCTGTTTAATCTATAAAATGTAAAAAAAAAAAGAAGAAAATACTGTTTTATTTCCTCAAGCCAGAAGTGTCCTCTTCATCTAGCTTGTTTTGTCTGATTAACAGTTCAAAACTCACAATTGAGAGTTAACTGTGATATTAACACAGAAATTACAGCAATTTTTGTGATTAATTGATGGTAAAAATTCCTGTTGATTACTCGTCTGACTACTTAATACACTAATGAAAATAATACGGAATTTTCTTTCAGGAGCTAAAATGAAGTAACAATATATATTAGCTGGATGTGATCTCTTTTGCTGCCTCAAGAATTGCTCGAATTCCGAAATTATTATGTGAGTGCTTCATAAAATGGAAACAGCCAATCTGTGATTAACTCCACAAATTCCAGTTTAACGAAGCTTCCTCTGCTAAGTAATCACAATTAACTTTATTGGCTGAATATATTCGAGCAAAAACAAAGGAATTTTGACAGTTTTTTAGTGGCTTGTACACATAAATACACAGCATAACAACAATAAATATATCTATGTATATAATATGTAGGTTCGATGGATGTTTCAATAGATAGACACAATCTTGATATTTAGACACTTACTCTGTAGGTACAGCCTCAGGTGTAGTCCCCATATCCAGTCTTTAGGTGTCTGGTGCCGGCCTGCAGCTTAGTGATGCAGTGCCTTTCCCCGGACATTGGTGGCGCTGCTGCTGCATTGTGATTAATGACTGCTAAACCACGGCTTCACTGTGGATCCACTCACGGCCCGGCATTACATTAGGAGACATTATCTAAATACTCAACAAAGTGAAATTGAATTTAGGGCCCCCCCTCCCTCCCTCTGCTGGTTCAACTGGCCCGCTCTAGGATCCCATTCTCTCCTTATTGTTGGAGCGAGTCGAGCAGCATCCTCTGCTCCTCATCCACTCTCAAATTGAATCAGCCTCAATTTGACCTTTTATGTACCAGAATCTGCTACAGATGTACAGTATGTGCATGCAAGTAATGTTTGGCACGTGTTCATGTGTGTGTGTGTGTGTGTGTGTGTGTGTGTGCCCATATGTGCCCCCGTGTCAGCTCGCATTGCTTACAGTGAAGTGGGAAACAGCATCTCCCTATTTGCTGCAGAATAGACCAATTAGTGTTTAGCAACAGAGCAGGAACCCATGTGAATGTGTCATTGATTAGCAGGATTTGGCTAATCATCACATCTCATAAACTCACCCGCTAATGTCAGCTGGATCTCCTACAGTACGCCTCCTTCTCCTCGCTCTATCTATCCCTCCATCTCCTCTCCTTCTCCTTTCAGCTCCCTCTTCCCGGCTGTCTTTCCGCACTTGTCTTTTCGCCCATCTGTCTCCGTCTGTCTTCTCTCTCTTCCTTCCTCCCTCTGTTTTTCTCCCCTCTTCTCGATTTCCTCCTTCCTCTCTTCTTCTTTCTTCTCCTTTTTTTAAAACCCAACACTGAAGGGTTTACAGTAGAAGGAGCTTAGCGGATGCTGACTTTCCTCCTCGTACGTTACTGCTTGTGATCTATAAAGGCAATGTGTACTTTTTTTTATTTTAACTGTACACTCTTAAGTTACGTTTTTCTAAAAACAGTTTACTGTTCATCACCTTCATCCCTCCTGGAAAAAAACAGCACTCTGTATCTGTTAAAAATCATTTTAACGCTATCACTTTCATTTCCAAACATCCAAAACTGTGTTTTTCTTTAATAACCTTGTTTAACTGAAATCTGTCTTTTGAATTTTGTCATTTTAGGTCAAAACTGTGAAAAAAGATAGTTGTTATAAAAACAACAAAACAAAAGTTGATGTGTGTGAAGTACTTTACATATTTAAGTACATTATAAGACCTTGGCACCAGATCAAATGAAGCAAAATGACTAAACAGCAGTACATTTGTGAGCGCAAATTTATTACATTTCTATGTTTTAAAAAAGTGTCCCTCTCATTCAGAATATCAAAATAATTAGGGCTGCAAGAGCTGTTATCCCTTTATTAATTAATGCATATTATCTTGTTGATTAATCAATATATTGTTTTGTAAATGTCAGAAAATAGCGTGGAAATAGTATTTGACACATCCTTTAAACTCAAAGTTACATCATTAAATTGCGCTCAAGAGCCTGCAGACTTTCACTATACTTACACATGACAAGACAAAGAAAAAGAAGCTAATTTTTTAAGCTAAACTATTAATCCAATATCAAAATAGTATCAGTTAATAATTTCAGTTCTGGTATATTACATTTTTATTTCTTAAATAGAGAAGAAACCTTTACTATCTAAGAAAGTAGAAATTTTACATTACTGATGACAGTTTGATTTTGTTTGATATTTTACTGGATTTAATACCTGACCCTGTTCTTAATAAATCCCCAAGTATACTTAAATCTAACCAACTACTCAGATATCGACTGTATTAGCTCTGATCTGAACAGGAAGGAGATTTTCTCTTGATTCATTTCATCTCTCTGCTTTTGAATAAGAAGAAATTAAATTAGTGGTTTTGGAGCTTTGTATGTTGTGTAATAGGTATTAGTTATCATATTAATTAGCATCTGTTTGACACAGTGTGGTAGCCAGCTGGGAGCATGAAGGAGGACATGCGGCGTGCATGTCAGTGTGTGTGTGTGTGTGTGTGTGTGTGTGTGTGTGTGTGTGTGTGTGTGTGTGTGTGTGTGTGTATGTGTGTGTGTGTGAGAGGTTGCAGAGGGGAAACTCGCAGCGTTTGATTTGTTGTGTTGCTAATGTGACACTGATTATACAGGTCAGAGTAAAACAAAGCGGTGAGACGCTGCAATGCTAATACAGATGCTGTGATAACAGGGTTGTCTTCACACACACACACACACGCGCGCGCTACAGACAGACAACATAGACAGATCGACAGATATACCTTCATGCAAATGTATACACATGTACCTATACACATCTACATGTACATGTTCTTGTGTCCTTCGTGCAAAGACACGCCAACACACTCATGGCACAAACACACATTCGCAGGTCATGGAAAAACATCTCACAATGACTTCAACAAACCACACTACGCCTTTTTTTTTGTAAGAGGTAGACTGTTGCCATGGAGAGAAGAGGTTAGTGAATTTGACCTATGCTATCATGCTAGCTTTGGTCCCGCAGCTGTAATTTCAAATGGGAGAAAAAAAAATGTGTCTTTCACTGAATTGATTTATCCCTATGTTTATGAGTAGATAAGTGCAGTGATGCTTAGATGGAGGGTTATTTTCATGGGGTGACTCTTTTGTGTCTATTGTGTTTATCTAGGCCACTGTTGATGTAGGGAGTACTGTAGCTCTTTTTCTTTCTTTGTGTTTGTGCGCGTGTGTGGGTTTTCTGTATGTGTGCCGGTGATTTGTTTGTGTGTGCGCGCCAATCTCCACCGCAGGTACGGCAAAGGCATGGGAGACATTGTGGTGTGTGAAGAGCAGTGCGTGATCAGACTGTCCTGTAGCACTAATGAAATCAACCACAGTAGGTTGGGGGGAAAAAAAACCCCAAAAGTGACTAAATAACATGCAGTGCTCCGATTTAGTCACTACATAACCTTTTCTACCGTTAGCACGGAGCCAGTTCCATGTGGCCTTGATGCAGTCAGGAGAAAATAGAATACATCTCTTATTACCTGTGGCATCAGCCAGCTGTATAATATCTCACACAATTAATCCAGAACTGAATGGAGCAAATCTGTGTGCAACATATAGAAGATGACAAGAGAGCAAAAAGCCAAGATATGGTCGCCTGTCTGGGTTTTGGGGTAATTTGCCGGGGCGGGTGTGAACGTTGGCTGAGATGGGCGGGAACGTGTCAATCATGTGTGTGACAGGGCCTTGTATAGGTTGTCATGTTGCCCGGCAGCAGAGGCAGAGACGCCGCCGAACCGTGGGGCCAAGCAGGGGTCACCGTCTGCCCTAAACGGTCCCCCTCGACAGCGCGGGGTGTAGATAGGCGAGGCGTTGCTCCGGGGAGGTCAGCCCAGGGGTGATCCAATTCTCTGCATTTTGGCGTCGGGAGATTGTGTGCTCACCTCTGTCAACCCTTCCGCATGCAGGTCAGCAAAAAAATAGGATGGAGACGCAAGGGGTTGACGTGAGACAGAGTATATGACCTGTGTTTGTGAGTGAATGTATGTATAATCCACCACACAAGGTTGTGTCTCTTCCATCCTTTCTCCAGTCGTCTGTGCAGGTGATGCACTGGACAGCAGTGTGCCTCTTCGTTTACAGCTGACCCTTTGAGGCCCCAGTGGGGATACCGAGTGGGTGACTTTGCTCTCGCAGCCTGGAGAGACTTCCATATTCATTGTTGCCTTTCTCCTCTCTTCATATACCTGTTATCTCTCCTTCATTGCCTGTCAGTTTGTACTTCTCTCCTTTATATACACTCTCTTGTCTTTTAACTTTCCTCCTCAGGGACAGTTCTCACCTTGCTGCCACATGCTGAGGATGTTGGCCCTGTGTGCCTCTGTCCTTATTTGGATATAATACGGATCAATCAATGCTAAGTCAGGTTTTTACCTTCAGTGATGTCAACAAAGAATCCACTGCAGAGGTGAAGACTTCTTACACATATCAAAGCTTGTTACACATGATATACCTGTCAAAGGACGTAGAAGTAGTGAGTCTTTCAACTAGTGTCAGCTATTATTGCAGGCTGGCACACATTCGTCATCGTCACTCTATGATGCAGTCTTTAAATATGTGAGGACAGCCTGTTCCGTGTGTGTGTGTGTGTGTGTGTGTGTCTCAGGAGAACCAGTGGGAACCACCATCTGGTAGTGAAGGCCAGTGAACCGTTGGAGCCGCGCTGCCTTACCTTGTCAGTGGCAGCTGTGTGTGTGTGTGTTTGTGTGTGTGTGTGTGTGTCTGTGTGTGTGTGTGTGTCTGTTGCACATTAAGTGAATTGGTATGCACAACACTACAGTACATCTGTGTGTGTGTGTGTGTGTGTG
>CAEMYA010000012.1:1912754-1924556 GCA_903131615.1 Diplodus sargus
AAAAAAAAAAAAGGTTTTTTTTTTATTGATCGATTCAAAGAAATAGATTCAAAGAAAATGTAAAGCTATCTGCAATCTCTAGAAAGCTGAATAAAAAATATACATAATCTGGTAACAGGAAATTGGAAAGTATTCTGTGTCTCTGTAGTTTTAGTCTGTGAACTGAGGTCTTTATGCCCTAAAACTAGTACTCCACCACTTGTATTTGGTTACTTTCATCTCTGATAGAAGTTTGGCGAAATAATCTAAAGTGTCTGTAACTCCAAACTCAAAGTACTTTTACATCCAACTGTACTATTTATTTACTGTAAACTTCCTATTGAGCGTCAAGCGGGGGTTATGTCACTTTCATTACAACATCAGCGAGTCACAAAACATAAATTTGTGTGATCATTTTGATAAGTTGTTCAGTTTTAGTTTGAAATACAGATTAAATTCATCAATGTGAATGTGTGTGTATGTCTTCAAAGTCAAATGCACTGGTAGGCAAAATATGATCTGAACCTAAAAGTGTTATATGAAACAATATTTCTTTTAAAAAGTCATGAATATGGAACCATATATATTGTTGATGAAAGTCATCCAGGTCATGGTAATTCACCTAGCCCTAGCAACCCACGTGAAGGCCAGTTGGGTCAACGACCCACTAGTGGCCCTAACGGCTCTCACACTCGGAGCTCACACGTGTCCTTGACGACTCTGTAAGGACACTGCCTGACAGAATTTAAAAGCCTGCAGACTCCTCTCCAGTTAGTTAGAACTGAAGAAGCCTCTTGGATGAGAGGTGAAACATCTTCAAGAAACTGAAACACATTCAGTTGCCGACGATACAGCACTTAGAATAACCATATACTGTATACTGTGTGTTGCCAACAAAGAATCAAGGAAATCATAATGGGAGCAGTTTTATACATCATTGAATGCTCACTGCTGTAGACACGTGTGTGAGTATTTGGATACCAGTTGCACAATCAGAAGGTTGGTGGTTAAATTCCTGATACTTTCAGTGAAATCATGTAAGATAGGTTATTGAACCATTTACAATAGAGATGTTTCCTTTTAAACAATATTCAAACAATAGCCTCATTTGGGATCCTAACTAAAAAAAAACATATCCAAATTTCTTAGTTTTAATTTAAGTATTTAAAATCCCAGTAAAATCTTGTCTAAATGTGAACATTCAACAATTTCAAATAGTCGGCAAAAATGAAAAAAAATCTATTTAAACCATTTTCGTTTCACTGGTGACCATAGCTGTTTTTTTTTTTTTTTTAAATAAATGTTAACTGGGATGTTGTGTTGTCACAATTTGTTTAATTCTTCATGTTCATCTGAACAGAAACATCAGTTCTGATGTGTGTTAGCTCTGCCGTAAGCTACTAGCTGTGTTAGCTGTTAGCGCCACAACATGCTGCTGCTCACCAGCTACTAAAAGCTAACCAGCTCTCCTCCTGTTCCTGCCAGCCAACCATTTGTAACTGAGGGCATAAACAGACGGTACCGTGGGAATATTTGAGAATCGTCCTAAGTTTCTTAGGTATTGCGCTTAGGAGCCGGCCAGCGATTGTAAATAGCCGTGTTGGTCTCGAGCCCTAAGGTATGTTAGCTGTGTTTTCTTCATAGAGACCACCGAACAAGGTTTTTAGAATTATTTTTGGCCGATAACATTTAGTGGCCAATCAATCGGAGTAACCTTACCTTGATTAGATTTCTGTCCATACCTAAGTCTCTGAACAATAAGTAAAGGGCTAATGTCATCCATTTTTGTTCTTTTCCTACCAATAGATGACAAAACTATGCATTGCAGCCATTATGTGTTAAGGAGTGGAACAAACACATATATGTTACGGTAACATTGCTGAGTGTCAGCTGGGTAATCTCATCCCATCCTGCTGTCTACACTGTGATGTTATACAGCCAAACTCATTATTTAATTGTTCTTATTTACATATTTTTTCTCATCTGCCTTCCCTTTGTGTGTAGGTGCACAGCTACTGTGTGCAGTGAGCTATACAAACTTGGAGATTGAATACAGTGGAATTTTCAAGGTTTTTACTGCGACCAATATTTTGAACTGTGAAAATGGTATTGTAAACTCAATAGGGGTGACAAAGGACAATATACCATATACATGATCAAGACCAAAGTTATTGTAAAAATGAGTTTGAACAGCGAGTGTCGAGGTTAAGAAAGATAAGATGAGCTGTTACAGAAGTCCCTCATGCCAGAAAGAATCTCCAGTCCAGACATCAAGTCCCCATAGGAAGTAGTAGTAATAATAATTAATCTCATAATTCATCTAATACATACACATTGGCTATCGAAAATGATCTCCTTATTTACTAATGCACTATATTAACCCACTGCTCATCCAAATTGGAAGTGTAAACGTATGCACTGTACTGCATAGTAATGCCACATCAGAACACCTGTCAACAATGACACAAAACTATGGTGATTCATTTGTCTACAGTTCACTATAAACCATTAAGTATCTTCAATAGAGTAGTGATTGAGTGAGTCAGGAAGTGATTTCAAAAATAGCTTGAGTCCACAACAGACACAGTAATTGAACTTCTACTTATTAGCCTCAGACAGCTAGGTATTATCAAGGAACCTTTGCAAGAAGGAAGGTACAGTATGCCACTGTGTTCCAGAGTTGTCCGCTCTCTGCACAGTTATCGTACTGGTGAATGGGCCGACCACTCCATCTCTACTGTCAGTTTCACAGGTTATCTGGTTGTTGGCTCCTGTATTTTGGTGTGTTGTTATTTAGCTTGTTATTTATGTTTCATGTGTTTTTAAGATATACTTTGATTCATTTTGATTAATTCGTTGATTTATTTCCATTAAAGTTACATTGATCTCATGCTAGACTTATAATTGACTGGAGCTTTTGATTGAGGTTGGTAACAGACTAAAGTTAATTAGTAAGATGAACTGATAATATACTAACTCACTCTGAGCCTGTGTCTCATGACCAGGCATCATTAGTCATTTGTTGATTTGATCACAATACAGAATGACTGCCTCATTCGTAATAGCAGTGCCTTATTTTGGTGTGATCAGGTTTGTTTATAAAAGTCTTTTCTACAGGTTTCTAATAACCAGTAATGTTAACCTGTTTCATAGCTAAACATTCAGGATTCAAGGTTAATTTAGCCTATTAGGGAGGATTGTACAAGGAAATGGAAGTTGTAGCCCCTTTCTGCTACACAAGAAAAAAATATTTCTATGGTGCAGCGTAGTCTGTAGCAGTGTTAATAATCAGAGGCCGTTTGTAAATATTTCATTTGAATATGAGATTACATTAGCTCATCATTAGCCCTGTCACCACGTCAAGCAGCCTCCGATCGAAATAAAAAGATGAGACAAGTTATGAAAAATAGAGGTTTTGTAACATTTTCAAGAGACTCTTCACTTGCAGCTTTTATTTCTATTTACCATGGTGAGCATTTTAATTTAACTCGCCTCGAGCCTTGTTAAGTATGTCTGTTATCATGTTTGGATACTAATTGGAGACCAACAGCAAATAAACTTATGAAAAGTTTAAAGGTCGTACAGTGTAGATATGTGTGGCTTGAGTCTGCTTGTCCATGCATCTCCCATATACTTTCCTGTCCCTTCCTTCTTTTATAGGTCCCTGGGGTGTTATGTCCAGCTTCGTTGGTAGAAAAACTGATCACAGGTAAAACAAATGATACTAAGTCAACAGTCACAAAACAGCCGTGGTAAAGTAATATCTACAGATAAAGCTCCAACAAGAGAGGTAGAAAAATGATGATAATACATTCACCATTTGCTTGGTGTCAAATTTGACAAAATGGTGGATTTAATGATGTCAGTTAAAGCTGGAGTATGGAACTTTTGCATACAAACTCTTTTATATTCAAGCCATTCCCAAACATGTTCACACATTGCTGATTAGGTCAATATCCACATTTAGCAGTATACCAGAGATTTTAAATGTTGTGTCTGGAGACACCCTGTGTGGCCAAAAAACAAAAACAAAAGTGCATTCTGAAATGTATTAATGATTATTATGAAATTATTTGTGAATGAAGATACAGCAGGGTGATAGTAGAGGCTGATGCAGGCCTGCATCAAACAGGTGGTGCTTAAGAGGTCAGGGTAATGGTGTTTATTTCTGAGTAGCTGTATTTACATGGACCCTCATATTGATCCAGCTCGATCTGAATGAATTTGCAATCAATCGAGAGGGGTTGTGTAATCCTTTGATAATCTTTTCAATAGGGGAAACATTAGCACCTAATAACCATATATATGCTTAAAGGGGCACAACATAGTTTTGGAGAAGAAATTCAAACTCAGAATTTTTATAAGACAAACTCTGAAATATTTTCTTTTCCATAACTGAATTAACAAGCTCTTCTCAGTCCTCTGAGAACACTGTTAGAAGCTAGAAAGGTGGCTGGATCCGCCAAATATAAACAATCAGGGGATCTGACAGGATTAAGGATTGCTGAACACCTCAATGGTTAATGTCTCGAAACAAACCATTGAACCAATGACCAAATCAAAAACCAATGGAAAAGTTTGAACGCTGCCTATAACAAGGCTACAAGTCTAAACGGTAACGGTGGTTCCAGCCCAGCCCGTGTTAAGTTTAACAGTCTTCTGTGAATTCCTGATAAACACTTTAAATCATGTAAACACACATAACGATTAATTCATTGAGTGTCTATGTAAGCATCTATTTCAGTTGGAATTGCTAATCAGAATGATTTCAATCGGATGGATTTCATTTGTCAGGTTTTTTTCTGCTGAAAACAGACATTTACATCTGGTCACATTTCCAGAAAATCAAGTATGTCATAATATACATATGGCTGTATGTGATATGAAATTACATCTACCACGATGAACGATTTGATTCACATTGCCGTCCCCTTGTCACAATCATGAACATGTCAGTTTAAAGTGTATAATACAGAGATTTCCTGTCACTCCGCTGACATTTGAAACCACGTGGTGCCGTATATAATGCTGAAGGGCGTGTGTACTGACGGATTGTCTGGCGGCTGTCAAGTGGAGGCGTTGAGTCTATGATGCTACTTATTAGGCGACGGGATTAGTCTACAGATTATTTATGTTATTATTTAGGTGATAATCCACAGACAGAGTGGCGACAGAGATCCTCACCTTATCAAAACAAACAGCCATCAAATGCATCCTCTCTTCATATAGAGCGGATGGATCGTGAAACATGAAACACAGCCGCCTCTCGCACAGCTCTGTATAACCTGAATGGTTGTGAACAACATGGAGACAACGCAAGCTAAAGGATACATAGCAGCAATTTCAGACTTGATCTGTTGTCCTTTGCTTACTTTGCTTTATGGCCACCACAGTGTCATATAAAGCACTTAAAGTTCAGGTGTATAAATATCATGTTACAAGCCGTGGAGCAGGACACAGAGTATATAAAGCAAAGGAGGAATGACACTTACCGTCTCTTAGCGGATGAATCAGTTAGCCCACACACAGAGTGAAAGAGAAAGAGGCCATGGGCTGAGGTCTCTACTCAGTGTTTTAACTCCTTTTATTTCATTTAATCCACCCTGAACAAGTCAAGGTCTTGGGCCTACAAAGAAATGGAGAGAGAGTGGGTCGAGTGTTATAGCAGTGGAGCAGAAGGCAGTTGCGGGGAGGGTGGGGGGTGACTCAGGAGAGCTGTACTTGTGTTTTTCTATTGTTAAACAACCTTCAGGAGAAAGGTAGCTACTGCTAATATTACCAATCAGGCCCTCAGAGTGAAGGTCGAGACTAAATGATGGGGAGGCAGCATCTGTTAAAAAGTCAGATTTCTTCCTTGTGTCACTGCTTCCGACCCTCTTTCCTGTCGTCTTCCTCATCTTTGAAATTTCACACAAGACAAACTTCTGCCTCCTTTGTACGAGCAGATTTGTTCAGTGATCGTGTCAGAGAGTTCTAGTGGCTCACATTTGGGCAAGGTTCAGATATGAACTATTTAGTCTTCCGTGGTGGTTCAACTTTAGCACCGATCACACCGTGGCGTACGATGCACTGAATGCCTTCAGCATCCTATGCGCAAACTCGCTCAGCTGTTTGCTATCCTGAGTGTCTGGTCTCTTTCCCTCTCTCTGCTCTGCAGAAGCAGCTGCGGAGGAGCAGAGATAACTCTTAACTTTGTTTTGACACTTTTGATTAAGGACCATTGAAGGAACACCTGTATGGCGGGAGGGAACAATGCACCGAGCCCGTAGAGAGATTGATTTTGTGCATTAGAGAAGCAGCCTTTGTCTAAAGCCACGAGGTCCTTTGTTATGCTAACCAGCCGTGGAAGATTTCCAATTCAATTTCACCTGAACGCTGGTCAGCAGCGCGCTCCATTGTATGGCGTCCCTCGGGCCTGGCGGCCCCCCCACCACCGCTGCCACTGCTGCCTCTCCCCTGTCGTCTCTCAAACTGCAATTTAGCCGCTGAGGAGGGTGCGTGCGTGAGTTGGGGTGTGTGTGTGTGTGTGTGTGTGTGTGTGGAGCCGGGGTGGGGTGGGGGCGGCCTAGATTGACAGCCGACTGGATACTCTTGCCATAATATTCGCTGCATCCTGTCCTTGTGTGTGCAGTGGGCCGCGGAGAGGATCACAGTGAAATGAGATGATATTAATTATCCTAATCCTGATAGCTCTCTCTGGAACTCTGCTTCCACTCATCTGTCTCAGGAGAGGACTTGGATGGTCAGACAGAGAGAATGTCAGAGAAATGAAATGAAAGCCGACAGATTCAGTAGAGAATACTCGCAACAAAAACACGGCTCACTGAATAAGGTAGACTTGCTTTTCTGTCGAGCTTTTCTTCTCTTGATTTCATGGCCGCTTAATTGTTCCTCTATTTCGAATATTCCACTTTCATCTTGTAATTGTGAGGTCGTTTTTTTTTTTTTCCTCTTTGAATATCTTAATTTGACATCAAGACCTGTAGGAATAAATACAGTTTAAAAATCCAAATTATCCAAGATTTCTCTTTTTAATTGAGAATTTTATTTGCCTTTCAAACAAAATTGATTTTACCTCCCAACTTTCTTCTGCTTTTGACATTCTCACGCACAAGCCTGCATGCGCACAACATTTTGCAATTATTATTATTATACATTGCTTTAAATTTATTTTCTGATAAAACCAAACGGGGAGCCTTTTTTAATTGAATATCTCTGCAAAAGAAGCACTTGATAATTGAACCAGAGGGGAGAGGCGGGCAGCATGAATAGGCCTGTATTACACAGAGATTTGCATTAAGATCAAGTCTCTACAGTGATGAAATAACACAATGCTCAGCTGCAACCATTTACCCCGATACATGCATTAAGAGAAACTTCTTAACTCATTCATTATGCTTGATGATTGTATTATTTTAGTGGCGTCACACTCCAGTAGGCTGGGTTTGATAACATGCCTCTCAGAGCTCAAAGTCATTAATTAGTTTCCTCTTTTTAGCATAAAAGAAGCTGCTTGGTTCTACTGAGTGAAATGCAACTTAAATAATCTTGCGAGTCCTTTTTTGAAGTTTCAGTTAATGCATCTGCGAGTGTGCAGACACCTCCTGGTTCCTGTGTTTGCTCTGTATTTGAGTGTATTGTACTCAGTGGGGAGTCCCGCTCTCCTGTGCAAATTTTGTTTTTTTTATAATAACCATTCACATTAAGGCACCCAAACACAGCGTTGTTTGTGCAGTTGATTTCAGCACGTTTCAAATTAATTGATTTGTCGTCTATCTGTGCACTTGCATGGTTGTTTTCGATTCTGATAGTTCTTTGTTCCGTAATGCAGCACATCAACACAAATGTGCGCACAGAAAGGCCCTAATCCTGGCCTGAAGTGGAGGTGCAGTATATTTAGAGCGCTTTTGATTGTGAAGGTTGTTATTATTGAATTTGAGTGACGATCACGGTCGTTTGATCATAAATCAATGCCTCGCTGTTCGTCGTGGTACGCGCTCGAGGGGACGCAGGAGTGTAAAAATTGTTTCATGGGGCATTTTGCGTTTCTTGGTCTTTGAGGGGCCTCTTGTTTTCTCTCTTGAGCTCGCCCTGTAGCCTGATGAGACCCCTGCAGGCACCCCCCCCACCTCTCCACCAACACACACACATACACACACACACACTTACTCACTCACACCCTGAAACCACTGCACCAGACGAACTGAAGTGAGGAGAATAGCTGTTTACCCCTTGTGCCTGAGGTATCAGTGCCAGAATAGAGTGGCACATCTTCCCCCTCCGTCCCCCCCCCCCTCCCTCCCTCCTCCCTCCCACCCGCCCCCCACACCCCCACCCTTCAATAGGCTTGTGAAGTGTGAAGTATATTTTTGTTCTCGTGTTTTTATACCAATTTTAATTCCACAGCTGCATATCTGAGAAGCAGGATTTCCTTGGTTAGCTTCCCAGATTTTCTTTCTCTCCATCTTGCTATTTCCCTCCCTTATATCCTCCCTCTCCCTCACCCACCCCGTCTCCTTCTCCTACCCCTACAATCCCTAACCTCTCTGTGTCTCTCTTCCCTACACCACCCCCCCTCCCACCCCCTTCCGTTGCCTGGGGGCTGATTATTTTAGTGGAAATACCGCCATCGTGTATTGCTGCCAGATTCTGCCAGCCCGAGCCTCTGCCACCCCGCCCCTCCCTCCCCGCCCCCATACCCACATCCCTCCACTTAGAATAACCAATCTGATGATGTGACAGTTTCTTTCTCCCCGTAGAAAATCTGCCTCTAACCCTTTTTTCTCTCTCTCTCTTGCATTTTGGATTCCAGCGTTGTTTGACATGTTATGGAAGGGTTTCAGCTTCCCACCTCCGCAATCCTTATTCTATCCCAGGGAAGCGGTTGGCATGGGAATCTAATACTTGGCAAAGAGGGCAAGGAAGGAGGTGGTGATGGAGGGGAGGGGGTGATATTTACAAAAAAAATAAAAAATCTTTTTAAACACACTCCATCTCTGTGCAGTTTACCTCATTCAGATATCTTCGTCATTTCAAGCATTGCATCTGATCTAAACTTTGATTCTACTGTAGCTTTCAGCTTCTCATGTTTGAATGCTTCGCTCAACTTCACGGAAAGTTAAAACATCAGGTTTGTTGTCCACGGAAGAGATTATTTCTATGTGTCTGAGTGCATGAGTTCATCTGTCGTCTTGTGTGTCATGTGACAGCGCCAATGGTCCTTGGCCCTTAGGTCGATGGTCATCAGGTGAAATCAGGTCTGGTTACAAAGCTTTAATGAGAGAGACATGAAAGCCTCTTTCTTCAAAACAGCGAGTGAGTTGTAACTCTGCCACATCAGTCAGAGCCCGTGGTGAAGCCGACCTCGGTTAGCAGATAGGAATGAAACTAACCATTGTAATTGTTATCTGTTAATCTGCTAATTATTAATCTCTATAAAATGTAGAGCCCGACTGATACTGGGTACTTGGGTCCGAAGCGGATACCGATATTAGGAATGAAAAAAAGTCTGCTATCCATATATCAGCCGATAATCTTATAAACTCTGAATGTATTCATGAATGCACATTTTTTGCATTGGTCCCTCATATCTGGTTATCAAAAAGATATGTATGGAAACGAGGCCACATATATTACAGCATAACAAAGAGACCGTATTGTCCTGAATAACATCAGTGCGCTGAAGCTGTAAACTTTATTGGGAATTTATATGACGCCAAGCATATTTTTCTGCATTATTATGTTTATATGGCTATATTGGTGCATATCGAACAACATACGAGCCAATACTGATATGAATATAACTGTAATAGGCCAATTTTGGCCCATCGCATTACGATAATATTCACTAGCAGACATCAGTCGGCAGTTTCCAGGAGACCAAAGTTATATCTTTAGATTGCTTCTTTTGTCCGACCAACAGTCCAAGACTCGAAGACTTTTGATTTTGATTTACTACCAAATTTAACAAAGAAAAGCAGCAAGTGCTGACATTTAAGAAGCTGGAACCAGCTTAATTGTTAATCAAAATAGTTGGCAGTTAATTTTCTTCAGATTGGGTAATTAATACATTGACTAATAGTTGCATTTGCAGACGTGAAGCTGAAAGCTAAAGCACGACTGAAGCCTCACACTCACACTGAAAAATGCACCTCTAAAATCGTACTTTTCCAACCGGTATGATGGTGGTCATCAACAAATTTTTTGTCATCAGCTTCATTGTCATGTAATCATTTAGTTAGAATTTGCCAATTATGATTCACTTATGTTAGTTTAGGTTATTTTAGGCACAGGGTGAGCCTGGAAGAGGTTAATCAACGCTCTCTTGTTACATTGTCTCAGTTAACGTATTGCCCAAAAGTGCCCCCCCCTGCTCTCTCTCTCTCTCTCTCTCTCTCTCTCTCTCTCTCTCTGTTTCTCTCTCGCTCTCTCTGTTTCTCTCTCGCTCTCGCTGTTTCTCACAATAGCTCAGCCTTGGTGGGATCTGGCTGCCTACAGATAACTGCAGTCTTTGTGCAAACCATTCTAAGCAGATACATACTGTACCATTCAGACAGGGTTAGGTTATTTATTTGTCCACACTGATCATTTACATGCATTTCCATCATACGTCCATGAACAGATATGTTTATTTAGTCACAAATCTGCGTGGTTTTACATTGCACATAATGCACATAAAAGGGATCACACGGTGGTACAGATGTGAAATAGCAGTAATTTAATCTCGTCCCAATCAACGGCTCACGACATGTCCAATCTGCAAATGCAAATGGGCCACATATGCGTTGCATTGCGGCCCATATTAACATGTATGGGAGAGGAGATGGGCGCAGATAGCCCCATCTACAGCAAGCTGTTTATCAACGTGTGGCTCCTCTCGGCATGCAGAGCAGCCTGGCGGCCCCCAGAGTGAGGCTGAGCAGGCAGAGCTGTCATTGTTTAACGCCTCCCCTGATTAGTTTACTCTCGCCTGATTAGAAATTAATTAAAATGATGACACAGATCCCAGCAGAGGAGAAGGAGAGGGAGGGGGAGGACGAGGAAAATGAGGGATATGTGTAGGGGAGGGGAGGGGGGGGGGGTCGAGGTGAAAAGAGGGTTAGGGGTTTGTTGGTGACGTCCATTGGGAAGGGGTGATGTTAAGTCAGGGAGCTTTTAGCAGGAGAGTGTGCAGTAGGGAGGGATTTGGTGTGGAGAGTGTGGCAGGCATGAGGGGGTAAGTGTTTTGGGGCAGAGGGGGGTGGCATGCAGGGAGTGGTGCTTTGACGGGGGACAAACATGGCTTAATGAGTGACTCTTGTCGCAATCAGAACATCGTTTCCTCATGCATTCTAATGAGCTGGATGTTGCAGTGGAGATCGGTTCACGCTCTAATTTATTCAATATATTTTGTGTATTCACCCCTGTTTATTTAATAACGGGGACTGCGCACATTAATCAACATCTCAGCCATCATCACATCAGCGCAAATATTCCAGCGTGAGTTTTCTCCTATGTTCTGCCTGGGTCATGTCACAGCTTCTCAGGACTGCTATCTGCTTCTTGGTTATTGCATCTGCAGACGTGCTGCTGAGTGTTTGCCGTGCAAGTCAGAACAAAAGCTTTGAGTATTACATCGAGGCCTGATAGCATCGCGGTTGAGCAAATATCAGTGTTGTAAACATTTGAGTGTGTGGCTGAGGCTTACATGTCACCCATGGATGAGCCTGTAATTCTCCCCGCTAATAATTCTCCCTGGAGTCCCGCCCCGTTATCCCACCACAGCCTGTTTGTTGACTCTCTCCCCTCTCCCTCTTGTGTTTTATTCCCCTCCGTCGTTGTCTC
>CAEMYA010000012.1:1931889-1953544 GCA_903131615.1 Diplodus sargus
TTTGTATTATTATTTTATTTTATTTGTCCCTATAATGCTCTTCTCTCACTTTCCCATTCGAGTGCACGGAGGGAACTCGCAACCAAATCAAATTAAATTTTCCATTGAAAATGTTGCTCTTGTTATTCAGATGCTGGTTTAGGGTCTTTTGTGCGAATCTAATTATTCTCCACTATCAGGACGGTCCACAGGGTAATTAGTCACTTCTCACCAAAGTCCTCCCTGCATCCTCAGATTCTTATCACGCTAACTCTGACATTTTAAAAAGAGACATTTTTGTCTCTTTTATGATAGTCTGGAGTTTTTTTTTTCTTTTCTTTTTTTCTTTTAGGTTTTTTTTTTTATTCCTTCACGCTCGCTTATTTTTTTTTTTTTAAAGCAATTTGGTGCGATACAGCGTGCGCGTAAATAGCCACTGCTTTCCGAAAATCCGCCTGCTTTTCAATTGTGTCGGAGTGGTGGATGGAATAAAAAAAGAAAAAAGAAAAGAACGACGTTGCTGGCTCTGTTAGGGATCCTGTTTTTGCAGACAAGCAGAAATGTTGCGCCGTGCCAATCAGAGCAATAATGCCGCGCAGAGTTGGGAGGTGAGGAAAACAAGCGAAGGAGGAACAGTGGCCCTGAAATCAAAAGGAGCGCATGAATAGGTGCTTTAAGGTCCGGCCGCGACGAGAGGTCCGGAGCAAGGAGGACAATTCGGCGCCTGCACGGCTCTCAATGAACTGCTACACTTGCACTTGGGGGTAAATTGGTAACATTTTGAGTGGCGGTAATGGTCTCCAGAGTCTCTCTTACAGGAGACATGGAGGCAAATTCTCCTGTCAAACAGCGAAAAAAATAATAAATAACTGATAATTATTATCTCCTCGAATATCAGTAAACTGTAAAGTTCTTATAGGAGTATTAAAATAATGTCGCTGTGATTAGATTTGATCAGGATTAACACAGTTTGCTTGTGTGCTCACTCCTTTTTAAAATAACCACATAAATATTTATTTTCAAGCCCTCTGTTTCATATTTAATTTCTGAAAATCGACTCTGCTACTGATTGTTGCACAGCATGACATGATTTTTTTCTTCTTCTTTTTTTTTTTTCCTCTGCAAGCATTTATGTTATATTTGGTCCACCTGTTTGCCTCTGTTGTTTTCAAGAGCATTTATTTATTTATTTATTTATTTATTTGTGGAGTGTGGACTAATAATGAATCTGTGTAGTTGGTGATTAGGTATGGTCGAACCCCCCAGTTGCAATTTAAAAGATAATCTCACAAAATCAGTAAAACAGAAAAAACAAAAAGCAACAAGCTCATTCTCAGCAGTTGAAGCTGAGCAGTCTGAATTAGGGTTTTCACTCGACTACCTCTGCTCCTTCAATCCATAATGCTCATTTCTGCCACCTGTAGGCTGTGACCTTTAGGCAACAGGGGAGTCTACACCTCCACAAAAATGCCTGAAATATTTATGTGCCTCAAATCTAATATCCAGCCAAACAGTCTGAGGAGGCAGCTAAAATATGAGTCATGTCCATTAAATAATAAAACACCCACACAGACGGGAGACAGGAGAGCAGCGGTCAGATCAGCGGATCATGGCTCGGGCTCGATCGCACTGACAGCTGGAGCAGTGATGACTTACCAGTAATTAAGATGGGCTGATAACAAAAGCAGCACACGTGAACAGACGCACCTTACGTGTGCATCTGTGATGCTGCAAGTCTTGCATGTCTGTACGTGAGACCGCACATATCCATTTATTTGTGTTTAATACACTACCTGGCAAGTGTTGATAATATGTGATTTTGTTGGTTTTCGCAAAGAGAGAATGATGGTGATGGTGATGGTGGTGGTGGTGGAGGGGGGGAGTATGAGAAGGAGGGTGTTTTCTAATCAGAGTCACTGTCGTTTTTGTTGTCACCTGCTCCCAGACAGACAAAGTGGCATTTCCTGACTGTTCCCATCCCCGTCTGAGTTATCTGACACCCAAAAATACGGCTAACGGGGAAGCAGGGAGACGAGGCACCCACAGCCTTATCCCGGTAAGGAGATGGCTTCTTATCAGATCAGGCTAGGAAGTTTATTTTATGGAGTAAATCTGTATAGAGGGGATAAAGAAATGACACATCCCTTGCGGACACAAAGGGAGAAGGAGATTAGTCCTCCAGCAGCATATATGGCTTTAGTTCAACCTGACAGGCAGCGGATTGAAAGGTCATGAAATAATAATCCCCCTATTCTTCCGCTCTAATCCTACGAGGGTGTGTTTCACTATGGGAACGTATAGGCTGAGGCTATGTGCTGCAGGGTGGATGTTCATTTTGTGTTGTCACTGTATTTAGATAGGCATCCAACACTGATTTAAATTAATTAGACTAATTATGATTGAAGAGGGATTTTTTATGATGAATGTCACTGCCAGTGCGTCGGTCTCTGATGTGTGTTTTTTTTTTTTTTAAGTCATGTTTGAACATATGCTGGAGGTTATTTTCTGTGTGCCTGACTTATTTTAAATCAAACATGTTGGAGGTTAAAGGGACACTGCAAAAAAAAAAAAAAATCTCCCTTTTCCTCCACCATTTCACACACACACATACACATACACACATACACAGACACATCAAGCATCAGGTGTGATGCAAACAAACACTCCTTCTGCGTGAATGTCAGTTTGCATGCACACACAAGAGAAACGGGTGCAGATTATGCCATTTAGGGAAGTGTGATCCAGAACGGTGGACGTGTGTGTGCGTGGGCATGTGTTATGTGTTTGGAGTGTGGTGGGTAGAGAGGTGAAGGGAGGGAGGGGGTGGGGGGGGGGTCGAGTCTGCCCAACAGCCCGATAATCAAGCATCGAAAATGAGAGAGAGAAATTCAATGCAAACTAATGTGTTCCACACAATTACTCGATTAATAATTCTTATTCCATTACAGTGCCATGGAGACTCAGAGAAAGAAAGAAAGGGAGAGAGATGGTGGGAGAGAGAGAGAGAGATTTTCAGAAACGGGGACGGAGACGAGAGAGAGGGGAGGCGGGAGGGGAGGGAGGAGGAGAGAGGGAGAGAGAGCACATCAGGCTAAGAGATCTGCAGTGGCTGTATATTTCCCAATGCCTAGTTAAGGCAGCAAGGCAGGGGTCAGGAAACTTAATTATAGCGTAAGTGGATAGAAACTGCAGAATGATAAAGAGAAACATGCAGACAGATTGGAATGGCAAGGACAGGTTTAATACTATTTTCTCCTGTCTGCTTCCCTCCCACAATACAAGCCAGACCCGCAATCACACAAGGAAACAGCCCATACACCCCGCCTGACAATAAGACTAATGCATATCAAAATTACATACTCGACAACTGCGAGGCATTTTGCATGACCACTATTACTTTCCAATTTTGCGAGTTCAAGAAAATACATATCCCATGTAATGGTGATATCAGAGGAACTTATTTCCATGCTGCGTGTGTCAGAGCTCCAGATAAGCCTTCACCTGTGGTCCAACAAGAGTTATTAAACCATATCTACCACCAGCTGAATAAATAATTCTAATTTTTAGGCTCCACCATTAATTCCTCATCCTCTCCTCTTTATTTATTTTCCTTAATATCTCATAGTCCGGATTTCTCGTGGCAGCCACATGTGTGTCTTCCACGTGCCTTGATTTGGATTTCAAATCAGCGGGCCTCAATGGGGCGGCCAAATACACACCGTCCGCCGCACGAGCTCTGCAATCTATTTGCACCGTGTACGATTTGCATATCTGCAGCTCATGAAGCAAGGCTTTAATTTCCTCCTGCTGGAGATAAACATCACCTTGTTGGAGCAGATGGGCGGAGGCAGGATGGGGTCAATGAAGAAGAAGCAGGACAATGGCGCTGGTTCAGGCACTGAATGGCCAGAAGTAATAAAATTGCACAATTTCCATACCGCCGCCAATTTTATTTTGATAAATTAGGATCAAATGTGATATAAGGAGATTCTGGAAAATTCTGAGAGGTGGAGGATGGGTGCATTATTCTCAGTCTGTTGCATGTTTGTAGCACACGTTACCACATTTGTGACTGACAGTGTCCTGCTCATTTTTTGCACAAGGTGAAAAATCACTTCTTTTGACCTGACTATGATCTTTAATGTCAAGTGATATTTCATGTCAGCTCCTCTTATAGCGTCATCCTCATATATATATTGTCTTGGTTAATGACTATATTGAATATAATTAATACTCTCTGTACAGCCTGATTCTATTTCTTGCTCCTGTTGACATATTGTACTGATCACACTATGAGGGCTGCCATTTCCTATGAATTAGAGTGTCAACTAAGCACCTTTTTTATGACAATATTAGACACAATGGAAATGATTAATTAGCTCCACATAGATGGAGTTTAATCAGTGTCGGAGCTTGGATTTACATGTAAAGAGGTACATTGGACCTAAGGTTAAACAAAGTGAACTTTTCTTAATTTTAACTTATAGACTGTGCAGTGTGGGAGCTCACACATTGTTGTACGCCATTTGTATTAGAGAGGGGAGACGGGGATGGCAAGAATAGTTTCTGAATACTGAGCAGCTCATGCGGGAGTTATGTAAACCTCTTGTTGTTTGGATGTAGGAACCTTGTAATTAAAGCACTTGTACAGGGGACGGTTCCGCTTTCTGCCTCGTGGAGAGCCGGGGCGAGGCTGGAGGTTACAGAGGGTTGGAGGAGGGGGAGGTGGATGAGGTGGAGAGAAGAACGTTCCTGTCTTTTATTAGCTCCCATTATCTTGTATTTATTTATTTATCAAAGAGACCAATGCAAATCAGGATCCCAAGTCATGGATCCTGCTAATGACACAGGCGAGAGTAATTAATTAAAAAACGCGCACACACACGCACACACAAGCGCACACATTATACATGTGCGAACCCTCATGTAACAAGTTCATCTGATTTTCAAAGACGCCACGCGGTCGGATGAGGCGAGAAGAGAGAGGAGAAGGCAAGAAATCTGCATCACAGTGTTAATTTAATCAGACTTCAGTAATACCTCTTCTTCTCCTCTCTCCCCGGGCAGCTTGCGGTTTCTCTGCTAGCTTGAGGAGAAGATGAAGGGAGCTTTCAGCCTCTTAGAAGATGAGGGTTAAAGAACGGAGAGATTAAGGAAGTGAGAGTGCGACTGAAAAGAGGGCCGGGGATTATGTCATCTACAATTGATGTGCTCTCTTAATGTACCTTTAAACATGTGCCACTGGGGCCTGCTTTTATATTATCTATTCACTCATGGGAAGGAGAGGGGGTTAAAGTATTAACCCAGGAATACTTTGCAACATATGTGTGGCTCCTGTATTGAGCGTAGTTATCAGGGTTTATGTCACTTTGAAATGTATACGCCGTGTGGAGAGATCGTCTTTGTCAAAGGAAGTCCATCTCTGCTCGGCTTCCCATACGCTGCCATGCGTTGTACTGATCTCCATATCAAAAAAGAGATCCTTTATCGAACGATCACTGGGACAAAATGTGTCTTTATTCCACGTCTTCAGCTCCAATGAAAATGTTCCCGCAATCTAGTCCAACTTGGACTACGAGCAAAGGATTTATTAAATTGACGGATTCTGCTCAAACTGCTGAATGAATTGTCTCTCAAATTGCTGCTTGTCTCAACAAAATGACAGCGTAGAGTGTGTGTGGAAGATCTGCAGATCTTATCCATAAGAATGTTATGGGGTTAAGTGTACTTGGAGGTGTGTGTGTGTGTGTGCGCGCGAACATACACTTGTCTGAGTGACTGTAGTGTGTGCAACCATTCGATTAAACCCACAGCTATCACTAACCGGATTAGCTGAGTGGACAGCAGAAGTCTATCATTGCTTATTGATTTCCTCTGATTCCCATCAGCCCATCAGGGCAGGACATTCTGTGAGTGGCCCCTGAGGGACTCGCTGCCGCTGGGCCGAGGTTAACGTATCTAAGGGGCTTCAAAGCAGGCACCCATCTTTCTGTGTCAGGAAAAGTCAAATAAGTCAAAGCTATCAGGGGCAACAGATGTTCCCGTCTCTGCTCCCTGTGTGAAAAATACAGTTCGACTCCATCTCAAGTGAAACACAGGGATCAATCTAATCAATACATCACTTGGACAGTGTTGAGCAACAGTAAGCGAGTCTCCCCTGACATTGCGGAGGACAGGGTAGTCCTTTTCTCTCGGTGGTCAATTTTTTTCGCCAAATTAAACAATGAAATCATTGGCTTTTTGTCTTACACCCACTAAAATCTCTCCGGCTTGTATGTCACAGTTTGTGTTAACAAGAATTCAGCCGGATTTATACAGAGTTGAAATATTGATCCCGACGGCGTAGGTTTTCAATTGTAGTTCAGCGTCTGATTTCACTCCATGATATCACCACCACAACACCAAATAGGTATATCATATCTGATCAGCCTGTGTTGTACTTCAAACTCTTTATTGGGTACATTGGTGCAAGCTAACGCAATCCAATACAGCCGTTCTGCCCTTAAGTCTAGTTTTATGAAGTGTATAATGTTCTGTTTGTAACGTTTTGATTCAGTTGTATGATTTTAGCACCGAGGTCATCTTTACTGGTCGTGTTGAAATTATGACTATTACTATTTCACCCTTTTAATTCTATTAATAAACATTCAAATGAATATAAGCATTTCAATCTCACTAAAATCTTACATGCTTCCTGAACATAGATTTTTTTGTGGATTGCATGAGATTGTATGTGTACGTGTTATTGTATGTGCCACTGACTCTACTACAAACTGTAGCACTGTGTGCTTTTTGTTATTTCCCTTCTGATGCGACAACAGTGGTAAGGTCAGCCTTTTTTGATATTAATTATAAGAGTATTCTTTGCAGTTGCCAGATCTTTTATCCACTTAGATGGAGGGTGGTAGTCAGGAGAGAACTCGTGAAGATGACTTTGCTTTTAGTGTTTTACTGAAAATGAGAAGAACGCTGGGCCTTTTTCAACATGCTTCATGTTGTGTTTACTCTGAACAACCTCTACAGTATTGGAAGCCTAGAGGAAGAAACGCCATCATCTAACCACTCAACCTTCTTTGGGATCCCAGGCTTCAGCTAGAGATGCACTACTCATGGCTGATAACTGATAATTTACATTTTAGTATTTTCATAAAGAAGAACCCTTGAGCATGTCTTGCAAATTGCAATCATTTTGTCTTCCTTTGAAACCATAAAAAACAAGTCCACATCAATGATGATATCTTTGCTTCTTGTTCTTGTTCTTGTTCTTGTTCTTGTTCTTCTTCTTCTTCTTCTTCTTCCTTCTACTCCTCCTCCCTCTCCTTCTTCTTCTAATTGTGTCCAGTTTGACTAGGTCTGCACCTCCTGGACCTAGTGCTGCTGTTGGCCCTGTAGGCAGTGAGTCCACGGGGGTGCAATAGCTGCCCCAACAATTGTTTGAACAATTAAAAGCAGCAAATCATTCTACTCCAGTCACTTATTTTCCCAAGGATTTTCCTGTCCTCGAACTGAGAAGCACCTGATTCTGATTTACTTTGTACTTTATACTTTTACTTTATAGTATTTGAAGGTGAACAGGGAACCCTGTTTCAGCTGTGAATGTATCACTTGTGAAAGAGAGGTTCACAGTCTCGGCTATATAGGGTTAGGGTTAGTTAAGAGTAAGCAGCAAAAGTTATTTTTTAAGTGGTATTCAATCTATGTGATTATGTATAATGCAGAAATCTCATTTGTAGTGCCACTTTAAAATCAGCCACAACACACAAATGATTGGAAGATTTAAAAAATTTAAAGGACAAACATTACTGATAACGAGGCTGCATTGATGGGGCTGTTTGTCCAAAAGGTTTTTTTGCGCACGACATTAATGCTCATTTGTTAATTGCAACCATCCTCCTTTCTCACAAATGACTGTGCCATTGTTTCCTTCCTTCAAGAATAAGAGAAGAAGTGAAGGGGCAAAGAGGGATAGAGAGCGTAGTGCATCTGCGTAAGGGAGAGATAGAGAGATACTAACAGGAGATAATAATCTAGTGGAAGCTGTCAGCAGTTCACCCTCGATGGCTCGGGTGTCAAAGGCTAAAAGAGGTCCACAGAAATTTGTGGAATTAATAATAGTGTTTGTGAAAGGGTGAGAAAGACATGTACGAGCAGGTTTAAAAGTGTACCTCTGGATGCACCCGTGACAGGACCAGAAGAATTAGTCCAATTAAAAGTGGTAATTGCTTTGCTAATTTCTCCTATTAATTTCTCAGACTGTACGAAAGAGTGAGAGCATAATAGGCGAAATGTTTTAACCCTTCATCGCCTTAATTCCCTCTCTCACGTCGTCCTCACTGTCTGCATGCTCTCTGTGTATTTTAATCGCTCATCTCAGCGCCCCAACACTTACACACTCGCCTCTGATTTCTCTTGAGCTGCCTTTGTCTTTTGCTTTTCTCTACAACCGGAGGATTCCCAGTTTTTTTTTCATACTGGCAGCCTGCAAGAGATGATTGTTACAATGTGCAAAATAGTTTGTTTATATCCTGGTTTAGCAGCTTTATTGTTCAGTATCATGACAAAATGATAACATAAATTGTCACCAATATTTCCTCCACATGTTTTGTTACAGAAAATATTAAGTACAAAGGTACTGGATCAATTCTGAAAAATTATACATTATACAGTTTTCAAAAGAAGATAAAATCATTTGTGGATGTATTTGTGGGAACATCACGCTTGTTGATGGGCGGTTCACATTGCAGTGCTGCACTGGTTGTGTATCAGTATCCATGAAAGATGTCTGTACAATCTTTAACCTTTCGGAGGACTGTAGTTCTTGTGGGAAGTGGAATTAAACAAGATAGCTTACTAGCTTACTAATTTGCAAGTTGGACTGCCTAGCATCACTTACTTCACCAACTCTCCAACATGCACCATCAGTGCACGTATGTGTATGTCCTTCCCTCTACTTAGTGTGAAGAGCAGCAGGTGATCTGAAGGGAAATGCCATCCCCCTTGTTAAGCAGCAGTCACATTTTTGGAAGCAAACCCAGTGCAAACAGGGAAGATGATCATTTTCATGGGTGAAATGGGGTTTCATACCTCACTGGGAAAGTTATAGGTGTGCAGCCTGTCACATGCAGCATGTTCTTCTTTTTCCATTTCTCCAAATTTATAGTTGCGGTTGCTGTTTCGATATTTCTAATTTTGTTCCTGCTGTTGTGATTTCATTTTTCATTTCATTGTGTGCACAGTTGTGCGAGGTTTGATTATACATATCGGAAAAATGCCCTTTTCTATTGTTATTATTAATTGTAGCTGCATAGGCACTGTCCATTACTGAAGTTGTTCATCCAAGCAAGTAGAAGGTCTTTTGTGTCATTGCCTTGTGGTCACTGTTTGACTCATAGATATTCTGTGGAATATTCCTTAATCAAATTGAAATTAAAGTAACTCTGAAGTCATGGACATTGCATCAGTCATTAACTATTATCTAAGCACTCCACGTATTGGTCAAGTTCCTCTTTAACACCTGCAGAGAAAAAATCCTGTTAAGAGCCAACCTAACTGAATGCATTGCATTTTTTCCTGTGACAAGCCCACTTCAAAATAACATTTGCTGTGGCAACCCTAGTGTGTATGTTTCATGAGTCTAGTTTTGGTGATGGCAACCAACCAGACTATCAAAGCCCACAGCAAAGAGAAGTTTTGTAACCTCAGTGCTCTGTATGTTGATCCAACAGTAACATGCAGTGTGATCAAATCACGAGGCTAACAAACAACTAATACCAACCCCACTGAAATTGAATTGTCGCAACAATCTGTTTTTTGTGCCCCCTCACACAGATATTGGAACAATCAAGTAACTAGAAGTTGTAATTAAATGAGTGCAGGTCAAAGCCAAAAAAAAGCATATTAGGGATGTCCCGATCAGGTTTTTTTTTTTTACCGCAATCCTGATCCAAGTTCTTTAATATTTAGTAAATGCCGATACCGATTCCCGATCCGATACTTAGCCTTAACTAATATTTTCCTGGATAATACAGCAAAATACCTGCATCCAAGCTCTTCCTTAATAGTTTTTATTTTTTATTTTGTTGAAACAAATTACATACTTTCATGTGGCTCTTTCTTATTCTGCATATGCTATTGCAACACTGGCCTACCACCTTCCTTGCATTAGCAGGTGAATGTGCGACGCCGCACAGCAGACCCTTGTGTACAGCCAGCTGAAGGTTATCCAGAGTGATTAATCTTATTACCTTCTCTGTAATATTTTATCGTTCCAAATGAGTAGTATTAAATGCAGCTCTTTTGTTACCCCCTCACGAAACAGTCATATTGCAGATGTTACATGTTGCCGTTGAACTGCTTTCACTTTCTAATTGAAGTTATTTCCACACTGCGGACATTTTATCCACAGGTTTGCCAGGGTAACGTTATGTGCGCATCTGAGTTCTGCCACAAATTGTGCTCTGACGTAAAAAAAAAAAAACGGCCTTGGGTCCACGTTCAAAATTGTCGATCCCCGATCAGTGGAAAAATGCCCACATCGGCCCCAATCGAGATCCTGCGGATCGGGACATCCCTAAAGGATATATACTGATTTTTCCATAAAAAGATAGCTGTCATTTCAGTTTGATTTGAACAGAGTTCAGTGTTCAACTCACCAGTGGAAACTGCCTCATCATCCTCACACACTTTGAATGCACGAAGAACAGCAGCGCATCTTTTTCTCATTTATCTTCATATCATTGTGTTGTGACTGGACGTTACTGTTGCAGGATCAGAGAGGAAGATTTCCATCAGAATGCCTTCTCGGCTGACTTGATTACAGCCCATACAGCCCCAAAAATACTCGGGGACCAAATGAATCTTCTCCTCTGCCGTGGCCGACAAGGTGGTCAGGCACGTAATTTGTTCCCATCCAGCTCGGAGTGTGTAGTGTAGGCAGTCCATTGAATTCCCATCCGTCATGGTTAGTTACACGCCTGTCAGCTGCTCTCCCACTGCCCAGCGGTCTAGCCATCACCCCTGACCTGGAAGCATTATATCTAAATCACATTACATGGCCCGGTGTTCTTTATTTCCCTTTTGAAGTCACCAGAGTGAGACATCTGTCCGGCCCTGTTTGAGTTTACTTCCCACTCAGCCGCCACATCTTAATTAGCTGATCTGATTTTCTGTGTGTGAGTGTGTGTGCCTTTTGTGCCTGTTTGGGTGAATCTGCGCTTGTGTGCGTTCGACGCCGTGCATCTATGTTTGTGACAGCAGATAGGGGTTTGTTTGTGGGCTGAGGGTGATTGACAGGCTGATGGGAAGATAATATGCTGAGAACGACAAGCAAAAGGACTTGGAATTCATTCATTGTGACGATAATGAATCTGAGAGAAAATCCTTGTGTTTGTTCATTAGCCATTGAGGCTGGATCACATGGCCTTCCAGGCACTGCCAGCCACAGATGTCCCTCACTGAAGGATTCTGCAGCACCTGAGTCCTTCCAGGCTAATAAGGTTGTAATTAGCACAGCAGTGAGAGCTGCATGGCCCTGAGATGAGCTCCTCCATTATAAAAGTAAACATTTCTACTTGTTTTTCAATCGATTCCAACTCTGCTCAGTACCAGTGTACAGTTCTTATTTTTCTGTGTAACCTGCAGTCGCTGAGTGTGTGTGTGTGTGTGTGTGTGCGCGTGCGTGTAAATTTGCCCTTGCATGTTTATTGCAGGGCTCTCAACATGAGACCATATGTTTAGGTGCACCCTCTATTCCTGACCCTTTGCAATCTCTCTCTGAAATTTAATGTGACTGAATGCTTGCCCTAATGTCTGCGCCTATATGGAGTGGAAATTGGTTTCACTTCTCTCATGTCCTTGTCGGCGCTATTATGTTATTATGATTTACTGTACATATTGCAGTGTCCCTTTTCATGTCCTTTGACATAGTTTTCACTAAGCAGCACATAGAGGAATGCAGAAAAAGTCTATATACATTTTAAGCGCTGTGAGGGAAAATTAGAAATGGAGATGGAAGGGAAAAAAAAATCACATCTCTCTGATATTAAGGCCACAGCCCTGCACCCGACGCTGGAAAGCGTCTCATTATTACTTTGCTAGAAAACTAATTAGCCTGGCAGTACTCGACCCCTGCCGTCTCCCCACATACAATCTGTGGACTTTGTGTACTGCTCAAGGTGTGCTATTACTGCATTGCAGTGATTCCACATGGCAACGCTGAGACATTTGTGCGATCCAAACCATTAGCCTTAAAAATTAGACAGCTATGTCGCCAGTCCAAATTTCCACACAAAGTCAAAATTTGACACTTAATAAAAGATCACTGATAGGCCAATTTTAAATGTATTTAAGTGCTGTCAGTGACCAGTTTAAATGGTAAACATAATGAGATAAACCGTATTCAGTTTCTGCAGTAACCAAGTTATTGTGCATGAAGGACGGATAAACACAAGAATAAACAGAGAAATACAGAGCCACTTGCTGCATGTCAATGGTGTAACTCTAATGTTAGCATGTTTGTAGACCTCTAGGTTCGCTCTTCACTTAACTGTTCTTTCAGTGGTTTACACTGCCCCCATTTGAAAAACACAACAAAGTTACCACAGATAAGACCCCATTTTATCTCACATTCACTGCCCTGGAGATACCATGGAAATGTGCAGGCTAAAATGCAAAAAGTCTGGGGAAGACGATCAAGCAGCTAAACATAGGATCGGGCTCCTGTAGAGGGCAGGTGAAAGTTAAGCAAATCCAAGGGTGAGCAAATCTGCTATTGAGGGAGTAATGTTGAGCCAGTAACTGTGGTTGAAATTTTGGCTGGTTTTCAACTGGCATGCAGCTTCTTGTCAGGGAAACATTTCATACAAAGTTCTGCAAGTGTTAAAACACTTTGCATGTACTGCGGTGGAAAGGAAACAGTCGGGTAGCTTGCTATTAACACCTGAGAAGTGTCTTATGTTTATGTCTTTATGTGCTTTGAGGCGGCTGTGGCTCAGTGGGTAGAGCGGGTCGTCTAGTGATCGGAAGGTCACTGGTTTGAATCCCGGCTTCCCCTAGCTGCATGTCGAAGTGACCTTGAGCAAGATACTGAGCCCCAAATTGCTCCTGATGAGCATTTTGCGCCTTGCATGGCAGTCTCCGCCATCAGTGTATGAATGGGTGAATGTGGCATGTATTGTAAAGCGCTTTGAGCTGTCAGTAGACTGGAAAAGCGCTATAAAAATGCATTTACCATTTGTTAGATTGCATTAGCACATGGTATTTAATGTTTAAGTTCATATTGAAGTCGAAAGGTTCTTTACACGGACCAATCCATATAACTATCAATATGACCTTTTTAATTGATAAAAGCAGTGGGTGACTCCCAAACAGAAGGAGGTAATTGTCCTTAGACAAAAAACACATTTTTCATATAATAAATCCACCTAGAAGCCACTGATTTGAATTGATCGTTTGAATTGATTGTTTTCAATTTCATTGATTGCATCAAAGCTAAATTGACAGAGCTGCTTGCTGTTCACATGGGCGGCACATGGCAGGGTCATGTAACATGACACAAACCATAATGACTGGATTCTGATCAAAACCAGTGAACAGCGAGAATAGGCACAAAATTAGCACATAGAATCTTTATAAACATTTTTGCATGACTTTGCAGTGTCATAGCCTTAATGACACTTCTACAATATTTAAGGATCCTGGTATATTTAACTTGGTGTATTATACAAAGTTGTAATGCAGGTTTTAAATGCAAGCCTATCTATTAGTATCTAGTAAGTTTTTCATTAATGACAGGAGTGGCTGACATGTCAGTTGTATTGCATAATACAAGCAGGTATTATTATTCTGTCGATCCCATTTATAAAAATATATTAAGAGTCAGGTTACAGGACTCTCTCTGCATCAGGCAGTACACTTGAGCAGTGTCACAAACTGCAACCTCTAAACTTTCTGTAAATTTCAAAAAACAATCATTTCAACCTCCACGAAGACAGAATATATTTAATTAGACTGTATCAGTTTTAGCAAGGTGTACCTAATAAACCGGTAACTGGTCTCACAGCTACATATCGTTTCATCCGGCGAATGAAGGAGGTGAAACTAAATATCTTTTTTATGTCTCCATTCACTCATAGGATAGTGCTTCTTCTTTTCCCTTCACTTGGATGTTTGTCCTTCACTGTGCAAAATGATGTATTTGCAGAGTTTGACACCAAGAGGCTGTTTTTAGATTGACGTTTTGAAGGAGGAAAAGTTTCCTCACTAAGTTTGACTCCAAGATGTGTTGTTATGCATATCACATTCTCACTAGTCAATACTAGTACTCACTAGTCCAATATGCACGTGACTGAATTGAGGACTAAACACATGTGTCTGTACTGGTTGTAAGGAGAATTAGTACTTTACTGTATTTGCAACATTTAATATTTTCTTATCATTTACTGTTGTTGAAAAACGTTTGCTCAGTCTGCCAAAAAAAAATTCTGCCCATTCTTTATCTCCATGCGACACAATTGTGTCATTCTTTCCATGTGAACGGCTTGGAGGGAGAATTTTATAGAGTGTTATATCCTTTAAGATTGTGTAGGCCTTTATTGTGGCCTGTGTGTAGGACAAAGCTATACAATAGCCATCTTTCTTTTGTGGCCCCGACATTGAAAAAGAATAACTGCACTTCATAGTAAATGACAACTGATAAGACATTATCCTGGGTCATCACGTAAACACTACTCAGAAATCCCTTCACTTCTTCCTCAGCTCTCATCCTCCTCTCAGAGCAACCTTCTCTTCCCTCAGATTCTTCAACTGATTCACTCTACTTCTGTTTCCATTTCTTCAGCTGACAAAATAACTTCCATATTGAACCCAACTGCTATGTTGGTTGACTGATATTATTGTCCAATATTGGCTGATCACAGATATATCATTATCTGTGTGTAGCAAGGTTCCGTTATTTTGCATTTGTTTTAAATGTCGTACATTTTGTTTTATTCTCATTGATATTATCAACGTAACGAATCGAAAAATGCAACTGATCCAGTTGGTATAAACTTTTTCATAGTTTCATGCACTGCCCTCTCAGAAACCTTTTTTAGACATGATTTGAGCCTGATAAAGCCCCAGTAAGAAAAATCGAATTTTATTTTCTACACTCTGGACCCCACTGTACATGTTACTTTATCCGCTGTAACCTAATTCCTCTCAGTAACCTGGTTTATTGCGTAATAAGAAATAATACAAATTTGCCTTTAATCCAGCAGCCGAATACAGAACAGTGAATTGGATTTCAGACTTATTTCATACTTATTGAATGAACACAGGGCCACCTATAAATCAAGAACATGCAACACAGGTCCACGGCGGCTCATGGGGGGGGGGGGGGGGGGGGTTAAAAGTGAAGACCCTGACAAACAAACAGTTGTGCTAAGTATTGACATTAGCTATAACAACACACCAATAGGCCCTTGTACATGTGTGCGTGTGTTACATCCTGACAAAGGAAACTCATAGAGATAACAATCCAAATAAGATTTTTTTACAATCTGATCTGCTAAATACCAGGCACCCCGGTGCAACCGATAAAAAGATGTTGTTGCACTTTATAGATCTTAGAACGCATATTTGAACAAAACATTCCGCCTGCTCCAAGGTTTATAACTATTTCCAAGTACCTCAATTTTAACCTTAAAAAACCTCAGAAAGTTTCACATCACTGTGCCTTTACTCGTTTGTGCTTGTCAGTGTCCGACAAATCAATAATACAACATTTAATGTAATGTGAAATAGAGTATGGTAGTCATAATGCTGAATTTATACACATGAGACAGAAATGAATGTACAATAGTATCAGTAGAGAAAGATGTGTTTTGAGTTTCCCTCTATAGGAAATTGTTAGATAACTCATCTCATCGCATTTTATCTCGATCCTTGTCCTTGTCCCAACAAATGCAGAATTTTTATTTTACCTAAACATCTGCCCTTTCTCATACTCATTCATCATATTAATCACACATATTCTCTCTCAAGCCAAATAACAAATTACTTACTCATTTACTTGAATGTATTAGATTAGTTGAGATTCAGTTATCTTGATACTGATCGGTTGATTGATATTGCCAGTGTCTGTTTATCTATGTGTGAACAGAAATGGAACCCATCTTTTTTTCTCTGTTTAGAGAAAAAGAGTGTCCACATACCCACAACTTGCGAGAGTACACACACCGCTTTTAGCTCCTTTTATTGTGGTGTTCTCAGTCCAAGGCTGTGTGCAATTCAGGCTGTGCTCTCAGAGCTCACATCCAAACCTCTGCTGCCTTCAATTAGCATTTAACTCATGAGTGTCAGTCAGTGTCTCCTTGTTCACCAAAGTAGCTGAGAATTCAATTTCTCGCTGTCCTTACAATCATCTGCTCCCCCTCTGTCTCCCTCTGTCCTCCACCGCTCTCTGTACGTCTGTCTTTCCTCTGTTGTTGAGATTTCCTCATTGAGCTGTTGAAGCAAGTATAACAATTGATTTGGATCATTAATCAATGGATCAGTGTGATGGAAAAGCAAGGCTGTTCATTTTCTGTCATCTTAAACAAGAACAACTACATATTACCGTAAGAAATTAAGAATAAGAAAACAGACGGACCTGCTTGTTGGTTTCAGAGAGTCTGAAAGCTGCCTGCACACAGTGTCAGTTGCATCATGACTTGTGTTTTAGTTGATTACTGGCTGGAGCGACGATTACTTGATTCAACTGATTACTCAATCAGCTGATGATTGATCTGTAACTATTTTGACAATTCAGTTCATCGAGTTGGTCATTGTCAAGCTATTATTTGGAACATCCTTTTGTCTTTCTGCTCCTCAAACCTACAAAGATAGTGAATATTATGAATTCTATGTTTATTCTATATGCTTTTTTCTCAAACAGTTTAGCAAAGTTTGGGGTGGCAATTGCACAGTCGTGGGGGCTTGGCTTGAAGACTCGAAGGTCCCACTCGGACCAAAAAAAAGTGGACTGGTAGTTGGAGAATGCTACTTCACATCCTGGGCATGACCGAGGTGCCCTTGAGCATGGAATGTCACTCATCTCCTCTATACAGTGTGTGTGAGCGCCTGTGTGTGTAATGTGAGTGGAAAAAAGAATCCCCCTTGGGGGATGTAAAATAGTGTGTATATATTTATATAAGCTTATAAGAGAAGATCTGAGGCCCTCAAGAGGATAATGATTTAAAAAGCCTTTATTAGTACATGGCTAGTCTTATAAAAACATGCCAACGCGTTTCAGCCTAAAAGGCATTTGTCAGGCCAAGGGTAAAGTGTTTGTCAGTCAGAAAAGAACAGAACACAGGGCAACTGCTCAGAATACTTTTATTAATAAGTGTTCAGCACAGTATGATGCAGGACAATTGAAAAATAACCATTTGCTGATGTGACTGATAAATTAAATTATTGTTTACACTCAGTTGTCAGTTTTCTTCTTCGTTAAATAGGTGATCAGAGACACTTGCTCAGTGTGAGCAGGTAGGCTCTGTACCTGATATCTTTAAAGAATAACAACTGCCATGATTTGCATCTTTATAATGAACAGCCATGGGATATTGGGGATTGCCAGTTCTTATTGCATACTTATGCTCGGCCAATCTTGCCTTCAATTTACGCTTTGTTCTCCCAATATAGAAATGACCACATAGACATTCAAGTCTGTAAACAACGTATGAGGTATTGCAATTGATAAATGAATTTATATCAAACTTACGACCGGATGTAATGTCAGTAAAATAGTTGGCATTTATCATATTACTGCAGTGATTACAATGTCCACATTTGTGGTTACCTTTTCTGGTGGAGAGCCAGGTTTTTGGTTCTCTAGGGGGAGATGACTTTTAACAAGTTTATCATTTAGAGTTGGAGCTCTTCTGAAGCTGAAGGTTGGAGCATCTGGGAGAGCTTCTCTTAGAGTACTATCACTTTTCAATATATGCCAATTTCTTTTGACAATTTGTTAGATTTTATTTGCTTGATTACTATATTGTGTCACGAAGTATGCTTGATCTAAATTTTGTGGGTTTTTCTGTTTAGAAGCCAACAATTGTTCTCTAGGGAGACATTATGCTTTATTGTAAGTTGTGGATATAGTTTTTTGTTGATATCCTCTTGTCCTAAATTGTCCCGTTTGCTTTCCTCAGCTGTTGGTTTTATTGTGTGCATTCTGTTTTTTTCAAGGATGATTTTTGTTGCATTTGTCATTTATTGACGGTTCTGACAGTGTAGATACAGATACAGTGTAGACAGGTGACTAGAGAAAGAGTGGTACGGCATGCAGCAAAGGTCCTTGGTTACAATCGAACCAGGAAAACTTTCGGTAAGTGGTAATCGACTTCTACTGTTTCATTAACAGTATATGCCTTTACCGCTTACATCCATCATCAGTGACTTAAATAGTCTTTCAGAGAGTGTAATCAGTGATTTATCAGTCATATCAGCAAATGGTTATTTTTCAATTGTCCTGCATCATATTGTGCTGAACACTTATTAATAAAAGTATTCTGAGCAGTTGCCCTGTGTTCTGTTTTTTTCAGCATGCAATAAAAGCTACCATAGACAAACAGTGCTTCAGTCACTCTTCGTGAGCCTTCATAGTAAACAGTGTGACATGATTTATTTCTGTCAAGGTTATAGTATGTTATTGTTCCATAGGATAGCGCCCGAGAGCTTTGTTCTTTTGTTGGAATATGTGAAAAACACAGTCAATGTTCTTGAAAAGATTTCCAGTTCTGTATCCAGTACATATATTCTATATTCTGTTTATCTTCTGTCTACCATTCACCTATTCACCAGCTAACTACAGAGACCAATATGCTGTTATGATTGTATTCTCCTTTGCTGTGACCGAACTTGACTGTAGCAGTGGTTGACAATATGGCCTCAACGTTAATTTTCTATTAATCTACCAATCATTGTTTCTTCATTCATTGATTTTGTTGGTCTATAAAATATCATATATTCAGAAAATCAAACAGTACACAGGAATCGTGCAGATCCAGAAGATGTTTAAGTCAGGTGCAGGACCAATAGAAAACACAAATAACTTGACTCTCTTAAGTTCAATTTGTTCACACATCCTCAAGTGATGTTTCTAGCGATTGCTCATCTTCAGACTTACATCACACATTTGCTCAAAACGTCACTTGCGCTTGTACTAATAAATTCAGAATATCCAAACGGAACATGCTGTTTACACAACCTATATCATTGGATTATTGTCATATTCTGAATGATAGTAGGACATCCATGCGCATAGTGAAAACACAATCAGTCAGATCTTGATATGTCTGGTTTTGCAGCTAATATAGTTAAGAGGGGTGGGATAATTGTAAGCAATATGGCAGTGTGTTGTTGATTAATGATAAATATGGGTATGTGAAATTGTCCAGTTAGTGCAAAAAACAGAGAATTTTCATGACATAGTTGTACAGTCTGACAGCAGCAGGAAGGAAGGACCTGCGATACCTCTCCTTCACACACTTGGGGTGTATTAGCCTGCAGCCTGCAGCCTGTAGCCAGCAGCGATGACAGCTTGTCTATCATCCTGCTCTCTCCCACCACCTGCACTGGGTCAAGAAGTCATCTCAGGAGGAGATGCTGCTGCTCCAGCAGACTACTCCAGAGAAAATGGCTGATGCCACCACACCACAACTTAATTTACACAGATATAACAGATGTTCGTGAGTCATAATTGTATCCTTTCTTCAGAATTTTTATTCAACAACTTCCCTGTTTTCTGAAAGTCTGCACTAAGTAATAAGCTATGACTGTATCGCCTTTTTTTGTACATTGTTTCATCTCAGGTCATGTCAAATTCTGTGAAACTGACACCACAATGCAGTCAATAAATACATAATACAAAATAATTCCTGCACTTACTTTCAGTTAGACAGATATCGGGGTGTATCATTAGATCGTTGTCTTGCAATATATCAGTCATAGCAGAAGTGCCATATTGTGATACTATTATCGTTGGACTTCTCTGGAAATAATGAACAAGAAAGAGCTGTTAGAGGAATAGCTGCAGGCTAGGATGACAGGAAGCACACTTCCAAATTCTCAGAGAGGTAACTACTCTTTTTCCCTCATTAAGGTTATCAGGTTCTCTGTGACTGCGTCTCAATCCCACATATTGCCAAACAGGCACTTTTGCTTTTTTTGCCTTGACAACAAAACTTTGTCTAGTCAGCCAGCTCTCTTCACCCTCCACGCTAATAGTTAGGTGTGACTCCTGTTACTCTGTGCTGCGACTCTACTGCCCTCCCCGCTACAACACGTCTGGCAGTTTGTAATCTGGTGTCATCTTCAGACTTTTGATTTTTTTATATCACAACTGGCAAATAATGTAAATGGTGTAAGCGCGACCGCAGTGTAAAACTGGGAACACCGATTGCAACCGCACTTCAACGTTTAAATGAATTGTTTTTAGAACAAAAGATTTGCACTGTTGAGAACTAGTGTGCCAAAAGATTTGCTGTTAAATTAGTTTAAAAATTAATCAAAGAAAATTGTACACAAATCTGCTGTTTGCATTTTTGTATTATTATGTTAATAATCAAAAATAAAAACTCAATTTTCAGAAATATTGCATTTTCTTTCAGTAGTTGAACGCTGGAGTGGCCCTCCTTCGAGATAACAGTTGCAGCATTGGTCCCAAGCTAATTTGAGTTTGAGAGCCATGGCGTATATGGTCTTTGTTGTGGGACGTAGCTCTGCTGCTACCTTTTTTTTATTGTTATCATTATTTCATGTTATCCTTCAAGTCCCTTCATTTTGTAAACAACTACTCCTGAGCCAGCAGCCTTTCACTATTTTACATTGTCACAAAACTGTTCATACCATAATGTAACGATTCTCTATTGTAATAAAATCTATATTGTGTACAATATGATGTGGCCCACCAAGCTCCTGCATGCATATAACAACATCCGGTCGTTGATATAGCCACTGCTGCCAAGATTATACAAACAGCTGTCAGTGCTTTCTGCTGTTAGTCACTCTTTCCAAGGCCGAGTCCCTCTCAGGCTGTGCTCGCATCTACAATATGCATCTGCATACAATCATAGGATGCTAATACAGCCGCCATATGATCAGTTATTCAAATTGTCTGTCTGAGAAAGTAATGGTCACTTTCAGTTTAATCAACAAACTGTTATTCTTTTTAAATTCCCCTCAGTCCTTTTGCACTTTATATCAGACAATAAAAGCATGAAAACTCTCAAAACATCTGCATACACTCTACAAAGACACACATATAGTACACCACATACACACACACACACGTACACACACACACACACACACACACACACACACACACACACACCAGTCCATCAATCTGCTCTCCATCTGTATATCCAAGGGTCTCCTGCGACCTTCCTCCCAACAAGGCCAAGGGACATTCATACTGATTTATTCAAAGGGACGGTTCTCATTCAATTTTCTCCATATTCATAAGCGTGTTTCGCACCCCCGCTCTCGTTTTCCTTTTCAGCTTTAAATTAAAGGTACAGGAACGAGCCAGGCCTTTCATCTAGGGCTGGGGGTGGAGGGGCTGTGGGAGGAGAGCAAAGGCGTGTGTGTGTGTGTGTGTTGGGTAGGTTGGGGGGGTGCGTCAGATGAGTGAGGGAGGAAAAGGGATTGG
>CAEMYA010000012.1:1953654-1964092 GCA_903131615.1 Diplodus sargus
CCCCACCCCCCCCCTCCACACACCCAACGACACCTGGCGAAAAATGATTCATTAATTCAAAAAGCAGCATTTTTGAAAGCCGTATTTCAAAGGCTTCGACAGGAAAGAGAGAGGAGCTAAGTGGGGTAGGGTGAGCCGGGAGAGCTGAGCGAACAGGAGGAGGAGGAGGAGGGCGGGGGGAGGGCAGGGGCAGGGAGAGCCAAGGTGTTTGAAGGGGCAGAGTACACTTCAAGTTTCTGTCACGCCAAAGATCAAGCTGGGGAGGGGGGCGGCGGGAGGGAACAAGGGGACGGTAGAAAGGATGTACGGGGGTTTTACTGCAAATTTTGTTGGCTCGTGCTCGCTGGATCTCTTTACAGGTGTCTTTCATTTAGCAGTAAAATTGTTATTTAGAGTTTGTGCCACCTTTACTTCAATGCAACATACGTATGGTGGCATAACCCTAATGACCCTTTTGGTCATTAATGCTTAATATTAAACACCTTACTAACACCTGTTGGCAAAATCAGAATATCCTTCCGAGTCGCTGTGGCTACAATGCACCGACTAACACACACACATTTCTACACACAAGCGGTAAACACCAACAGCGGGATCGTGTGTCAGCCACTCCCAGTCCGGCTGAATCTTTCATACGGCTGCAGATGATGTGGTTAATTATAGATGGCAGGACAAGCCGGGATCCTTAGCCTCAATTAGACGGGGCCACAGGGTTACTGACCTGCACAACGACTGTCAGTGCCTATTACACACTACACATGGCCAGTGACAGCGAGAGGGGCTGGGGGTGGAGGGCAGGGCTGGGTTACAAGGGCTACTACTGTATTCTTTTCTTTCCCAGGCAAAAAGCGACAAGCGCGCACACACACACACACAAACACATGCAATCAGAAACACAGTTGTTTCAAGCACGCCGAGTTTGTAATCAGTGGAATTAATCAAATTATTATCTTATTACTCGTGCCTGATTGTGTGTGTCTATGTGTGTCATGTCTGTTCTTTCACTTCTGGGGTTTCAGAGCTTTATTGCGGGTAGTTTCTGTCTGATCAATGTGGTCAGACTGTAATTTCAAACAAATTATTGAAACTTGTGCATTACATGGATCATATGTTTTTGTCATTACATTTAAATTTCTGTGCTAGTAAAATTAAGACCCAAAATTTCATCCAGCTTTGACCCACTAGCATTTTCTGATCTGGTGCCCCTGTTGGCAGCAGGTTAACTGGTGATCGGTTTCTATTATAGATGAATGATTGAATAAATTCACTTTTTGTCCGGTTGTTACTTGTGACTCTGAGGAAAATGGAAACAATCGACTCCGTCTTTGCGACAGCAGCACCAACAATAATACCATTTGGAAACACTGAGGGGAAAAGTTGCTTATTGCCACTTGAAGTAAGGTTTAGAGACAAATAAACCAGCTTGGTTAAGGTTAGGAAAAGAGTACAGGGTTTTGGTTAAAAAAAACCAAAAAAAAACAGTATGTACATACTTTGATAAAGCGAGATTTCAACACAAAATAAAACAAATTTTATTCTCACTTGTGGTGCTTTTTCATCATCTAGATTGGTTTGGTGTGAGTGTACAAGTGTTTGGAGATATTGGCCTTAGAGATGTCTTCCTTCTCTTCATATATTGGAACTAGGTGGCACTTGGCTTGAGGTGCTCAAAGCACCGAAAAGATACGTTTACAAAAAGCAACGACTCTTCCCATCTGTACAGCCACCTCCCTATCAGACTTTGTAGCTCGATAACTCCTTGTGACTTCCAACTTTGCCCCTGGCATTTATAATTAGAATGCTGGAGGGCTTGAATATGTACACTTTTTTTGTGCCGCTGTCATTTCGGACAGTCTCCAGCGTTCCTCTGCTACAGGGGCTGATGATTGACATTACAGATGCACTCACTTTTAGTTTTACCTGCAAATGAAGGGCTTTGGATAATCTGACGCTCTTCTTTCCTTTCCTATTGGACGTCTTTGATATTCCGCTGAGAAATTAACCACAAGCATAATGAAATGTTGATATTGTGTTAATAATACAAGTAAAATAGTAGTTTGTCGGGTTGCCTTTTCACTAGCAACTGAACGTAATTGTTCTTTTTGTCAGCTGTTTTAAACAGTTGGTTACAGAGTTTCTCCGCACCTCCTAAAAATCATATTTTGAGGTTAATTTATTCGCAATAAACGAGGAAAAACACTCAGCACACAAAGTTAAAGGTGAATTTGAATGCTAACATGTTTTTTTTCCAAGTTTATATCGATAATCTGATATTATTGTTATTGTGAATTTCCTTAGCCACAATTGTGGTGTAGTGAAAATCTGATGTCATGACAGACCCAGTTCCCTCCATGCAAAATCCCACATCTAAAATCTAACAAAGGTCAAAGAAAAAGGGTAATTCCATGCATTACCAACAAAAGACGTAACTTAAGAACATTTTGTATTATTGTCGAAACTTACTGAGACTGATTTTACTCTTTATTTACTGTATAACCCCACGTTGTGATTTCTAACTGTGTCACCCGCAGCTCGGCACAGTGCATTGATATTTGCCGTGTTTTTCTCACGGAGGTCGCTGTTGGTGTAGTATGTCCCATTCCCAGGGTGTCTCTCGTAATACTGTCTCTGGGAACAAAACCAGGCAAATAGCCCTGAAATCTATCATATAATGATCCAGCCCTAATGACTACGGCTTCAGGAATAGGACAGTCCTTGAGTTAATCACTGCTGTCTACCTTAAAGTCTGTATCTTGTAATTACCATGTCCTCCTGGCCCCCTGTCTGTTCTCTAGTCCACTGTATCCCTCTATCTACTATCTGCTGCACAGGAACAAGGTTTCAGAGCGATGATAACTTTTCTAGAGGATGAGAGGATGCACCATGAGCTCCCTAGTCCGTCAAAACCGCAGTTCAGGCCACGTCCTCGCACATCCAGCCTGCCTCTCTGCCCCCATCCACCTGCTCCTCTCTCCCTGCTGCCTTACCTGTACTCACCTGTGTCTGTCTGTGCAGGTGAGTGAGAGCCAAGCCCCCTTTGGGACCTGCTGATTAGGGTATTAAAAATAAATGGGCTCAGTTTAGGGGGGGTTTGGTGGCACGGTGGTATATATTTCTGTTAATTTTTCTGCCCCCCCTCCTCCCTCTCTCTCTCCTATGTAGTGACTGATCTGGCAGAATATGATAGCATGGGCTGTCACGGCAATAATTAGGCCTATTTTCCGTGAGGTCATCTTACAGGGACGCTGGGCGGCTGTGGTTCACACACAGGGTGCTCTGTGCTGCTCCTGCCCCAGAGCCCCCAGGATATGATCGTCCACACAGGGCAACAAAGAATCACTCCGCAGCAAATGAACGAAACATAAAACACCTACAATCTGATATGGACTGTGGTTCCCAACGCTTTATACGCTGGGAGAGTTTACCTCGCTGGGCTTTCACAGCTCCGAATCAAGCAGGCTTTTATCAAACTGTGTCCCGTCTAAAATATTAAACAAGATCTGAAGGAGGATTAAGTTGTCAAGGGAGTTACCTGTGATGGATTTCAAAGGGAAAGCCCCATTTCTGTTTGTTTTCTGCACCAAGGTCGAGTAATTGATGTGAAAACTTTAAGTCTAAATAAAACCGTCAAGTGTGAGGTAGACATGAGGGTATTTGGTGCTGCTAGCAGAAAGCCAACAGTGCCAAGTCAGAGCGCAACATATTTCAGCTCCATTCAGAACACTCCCTGGTTGGGTCAACAGCTGCAGGCTAGAATTAGAAATCAATTATTCAGCTTCGACAAGCTCATTAAGTCTCTGAATAGGATTTTCTGTTCTGAGTCTGCCTGCTCATTTCTCCTAGCTTGCAGTTTCTAATTAGTATTTCTTTTCTCTTTAAAGTTTGATGGGAGTTTGGGTAAAAAAAAAAACGTGGGCACTGACTTAACACTCGCAGGCCCGCTGGCTTCTCTGAACAGTATCATTATCTGTAGGAGAGGCTGTATCGGTACATTGGAAGACCACTGAGGTTGTTTGCTTTCAGTTTAGGCGCCGTCTAATGATTGGAGTCATCAGGCTAAATTAGGCATTAATAATCAAAGGAGTGTAATCTGGGTAAATTAAGCATTAATAATCAAAGGATGACTGGAAATTATCGCACACACAGTAAATGAAGCGACACTAATCAGCGGGAAAGAAAGAGGGCACGAGGCCGACAAAGTATTTTGAGAGAGAAAATCGAGGGATGTGTACAGGAAGATGCATTAATAATCAGCTCCCCACTGAAGGACTACTCCGCGCTGACATGATTGATGTTGTCATAGAAACTTCCATCCGCCCCACTCGATGGCATCCTTCAAGTGAAGCCAGACATAAGCTTGCATTTCATAATGTCGCCTACTGTTGCCTACATCACCTACAGTGCAAGAAGGCTTATTAGCAAAAACCCATTCCATCCTTCGCTCTCTCTCTCTCTCTCTTTCTCCCTCCCTCTCTCTCTCTCTCTCTCTCCCCTTCTCTCTGCCTCCCCACCCTGCCTCCTCCCATCCCTCCCTCTCTCTCCCTCTCTTCCTCTCCTCTCCACATTGTGTCTGTCTATCTGATCCCGTGGCCTTTTGTTGCGCTATGAAAGGCCTGATGCCACACTCATTATTTTCTCCTTTATCTCTCTCCCCACTGCTCTGATTAGAACAGTCGCCCCTGACAGACGCCCTCAGCCAGCTCCTATCCATTACAGTGTGTGTGTGCGCGCGCGCGTGTGTGTGTAGGAGAGAGACGTGAGGCTACTACCTATATAAATCCTAAGTGTTTTAAGCACAGTAAATGTCTGTGTTATTATAAAGGAGCAGAGGAAAACATAGAAATTGCACAAAGGGTAAAATGTGAGTGGAAAATGAGGTGCGTTTTGATTATTTTGAGGTAAAATTACATCGCCTCACATGCACACGATACACACACACTCACATTCACACACCATGGGAAAACTGACTTGCTCTAGCCAAGTTTTCTGTTTGAGCTTTTGTGTTTTGGTGCAGCAAAGTTGGAAGGCTCTGAATTCTGACTGCTATTACACTGGAACAAAAACCAGATGTACATTTCTCAGCCTGATGTGTACACGCATTTGCATTTGGATCAATAGACCTTTACATCCATATTTCTTCCTTTTCTCTCGTGTAATGAAAGCACCTTAACACGAGTGTGTCACTCAGCAAATGGAAGCTAAGGCTGTCTGTTATTTCACCGCTGATTCTGTTAGTTTCTCTGTTGATGTAAGGCCCTTCAAAGGAGGAAATTCACATAGTGTCACCCTTACAGCATCATATTGTAATATAAGGTGTCACATATACAAAGTGTGCAGAAAAGCAGCGGGGAGCATTTAATACATCAGTCGCTAATCTCCAATAAGCTGTTTATTACAGTTAAAGATTTAATTTATGCATAAATCAGTCACACTGAATTATGGGAAACACTTTTAAATATTTACAGATACATGTAAAACAGAACAAAAAGCCCTTTTACACATATATTATTTCCTCACTGGCGCTCTCCCTCCGCAGTCTGAATATGTCATTTGCTTTTAAATTGCATTATCATGCAGAATGAAGCAGAAATTTGATGAAACTCAGATGGATTCACCTGAGTTAATGGAATATGGGTTTAAGAGGGAACTAATTATCCCAGTTTAGCAGCGAGAGAATGTATTTCTCTGGAAGGCCCGATTCTGAATGTAAACATTAATGGCCTCCTTGATTAGCATAAGAATCGCGCATTATTGTCCTGCTCACTCTGCGTCCTATTGGATATGCATCTGTGCTGCTCCAGACACACACACACACACACACACACACACACACACACACACACACACACATACACACATACACACACACACACACACGCTAGCCAGACTACAAGCCTTAATACACTTATTACCTGCCTTATCTACTAATGATGCCATTTCGGTCTTTATTGTTTTGTTAATCCATAAAATTCATTTCTCCAATCAAATTACAGTTTTAAGGCCCAATAGCATTAGTGGAAGCTGCTTCTTTTTTGCACAGGCAAAGACAAAAACAAACAAATCGAGCTCCAACTGTTGAGGTAAAGGACAATGTTTAATATAAGGTACAAGTGAAGAGGCTGAGTCATTGTGATGGCAACGCTCTCTTTGGGGACTGTTTCTGTGTGAAACATAGCAGAGAAACAGGCCGCTGCAGTGTAAACAAAGGGGAAATGGAGAGGAAGATAAGTAAGTTCAAGGAGAAGAGGAATCCTGGGACCCAGGTGAAGAGTTAAATTAAGAAAAGGAGCCGAAGAGGAGAGTTAAAGGGCAGGTGAGGAAGGGAGGCTTTGACTTGGGGCCTCCCGGGGACGATGACCTTATTTCAAATTCTGGGTGAGGGACTACAGTTAGGCAACTGAGGAGCCACACACACGCGCGCGCACACTCAAAACACACTTTCAAGGCTGAGTTCAGGAATAGAGAGCCCCCCCTGAAGTCCTGCAGCTCCCTCAAAGGCCAAGCTGCTGCCATTGTCGTTAGTAAAGCTACATAATAGGTTACAGTGTACATTATTCCTCCGGGGTTCAACTCCACATCCTAGGAACTAAATCCATCTTTAACTTGGAATGCATAAGCTGTTGCTTTTCGTGTTTGATCACTGGGTTGCTGTGTGGCGCCATATGCATGTGTAAATTGTAGAAATTTGGTGTGAGACCTTTGCCTTAGTGAGTTTATGAGCACAATGTAACTACACTGGGATGACTGTGTGGTAGGAGCATTTGCATGGTTCACAGTTAGCCAGCTAGCCCCAGTTTGCCCGATGTTCTTAACTGTGTGGAAGAATGTGTTTAAACTCCAGAGAAAGAAAGTGATCTGGTTTGGTTTTGTATTGTTTTATAATGTCCTCACATTATTTTTGATGTATTGAAATTGTACTTTTGTTTTTACATATCAAAAAAGCATCTGCCTGCCTGTCAATCATTAGTGTCCAGATTTTCAACTGAAAGCCTGTTGCATCTAATAGTGGCACCACCTGCTCTTCAATGTAGCGTTACTGGCTGCAGGAATCTTGAGAAGACCGTGCCACTTTTAAGAAGCCTTTAACAAAAGTACTGTTAGTCTTAAATTAAAACTGAGAAAGAAACGGGACTGACATGCATTTAAGCCACACTAATTTGAAAATGTAGCCAGTAATCCCGCTGTTGATTTAATTAATTTCTGCTTTCGGTGATCATGATCTCAGAGCGTCAAAACTCTAAGTTAAAGGAACTCAGCTCTGGTTTCATGCCAGAAACGCACAGCGGCCCCCTGAATGACTGTCCATGGCCTGTTTCACCCAACTGTCCATCTCCGACCTTCTCCCTTTTCTCTCATTACACTAACTCTCCTCACTTCGTCCCTCGCAGCTGGAATTTATCCTTCAGCTGCTAGAGGTCAACATCTAACAACAAATGTAGATAGGGTCATAATAAGCTGCTGTTATTTTTCGCTACTAATGATGCCGACCGAAATGGCATCATTAGTAGCTACAAAATATAGCCTTATAGCATAACAGTGCTATTTGTCCCTTAATCATGAAAGCAAAAGTAATCTATATTTTTCTTCCCCCTCATTGCTCCCTTTACACAGCTCTCACTCTTCATTTCTGCACAACATTTGTTTCCTGTCATCCACCGCCCCTACCTTTAACTCTGTCACTCTGTTTAGCTGCCGCCACTGCAATTTGGCGCTGAAAAGTATAGAAACATGCATCAGCCGCTGAATGGGCTGCAGAGTGCATCACTGCCAACAAGGTCTAAGGTGGCCAAAGTGGTTAACTTGGAGCCTGTCGAACTGCCTTCCTCCCTCACAGTCATTCTATGGTCTGCCTCCACTGAACCACCCGGCTGCTCCAACCTCCCTAATTCCCATCCATTTCTTGCCTTGTCGGTCTCTGTATGTGGACAGTGTCCAACATGACAGATTTCACTATCATCAAAGAAACATTTTCCATTAATGGGCCCTGACCTTGTCTGACTACTGTACTTAAAAACCTTCTCTGCTGCTTGGCGCACTTTCCCCCCCTAATCACTCCCCTCACTCCTTGACCCCCCCCCTCCCGCCAACTTTCCATTTCACCTCCTCTCCTCACTGTAATCTCCTGATTTTTTTTCCCACCTCCATAAATTTTCTGCTCCTCTCACCTTGCAAGAACCCCCCTCTGTTGTTTGTGGGGGCTTGCCTGATAGCCATTAGTGTTACACCCTATTACATCAGTAATGACTGACTGTGAGCTCTAATTAGAGATGTGTTAGGGAGAGCTGACTTNNNCCCCCCCCCCCCCCCCCCATCCCCTCCTCCTTGCTGCTTTTCCGCAGAGCTGTTACCGTGACTCCATCGCTGTGGCGACACCATTAGCACAGCACCTCTAAGAGTTGCAAGTCCTGACTGTTAAAACCATTACATTCATTACAGACCAATCAGAGGGGAAGGTGTTATGGCTAATTGATAAGCTGAACAATGCATAAAATCTTGTCTCTAATTGCCCTGCGGGAAAAGGAGAAAGTGCCCTGGGAGAAAGAGACAGTGAGAGAGTGAGAGTAGGGAAGCGACTTGCGTGCTAATTTCAAAATCTGATATTTTTCCACTCGAATAATTTAGGCTTACAATATGTCTTCATCCAAACGTGCTGTAGATTCCCCCCCCCTCCCCCCCTTCTCGAATAATGGGATGTTTCTTCTGGGTTTGTCATCTGTGATAAGATGATTATCTGAAAGGTCCGTGGCACATTGTGAAGAGAGTCTCGCCTTCTCTGCTGGAGTAGGTAATCCTGGGTAATAGCATTATGGACACAGTGTTTTCCTAAAGCCCATGATTATCCACTGCTGTTTGCCGTGGGATTGACATTGGCCTCCCTGGTCCCTCTCTCCCTCACCCTCTCTCCTTCTGTTTTTTTTTTTTGTGATTTTTTTTCATACTCTCTTTCTCACTTGTTCATGTCATCCTGTCTCTGACTCACCACTCCATCAAGCCCTTATATGCTCTTCTCTTGCAATTCTACCGAGAGAAGAAGATGAAAATAGAGCACATAGAGCAACAAAAGAACAAATTGCTTGTAGACAAGAGTGCCCCAGATTTGAATGGCATGTTATGTTCTTTCTGTCAAAAAATCGCACTTTCAGTTTGTCAGTTTGGGGTTACCATCCTGCTTTAAAACTCAATAAGGACACTGCAGTGTGCTATTTACTAAAACATGTTGGCAAATCCTATATATAAATCAGTTTAGGCATTTATAACTCATATGAGTCTCAACACTGGATCTCATTTAACCACCCATTTGGTTTTGCAGTTTCACCTATTATCTATACAAAATGACACATGTGAACTTAAGTGTGGAGAAAATGATATAACAAGTGAACTGGACATTTTCACAAGTGTTTGACGTTTTCTACATATGAATGAAGATTTACACACTTGTGAATTACACACATTCACATGTGTTAAGATGTGTTAAGAATTTGTAACTTGTAAAAACAAAAATGAACTGACAAAAGTTTTCATTTTTTTCACAATTTCACACGTGATATTTACATTTTCACACGTGAGTTACATTCTTTCATAAGTGACCAGATTATTTTTATTCTTCACACAAACGTGGCACGTGAAATCATGTGAAATTTGCTTCTTCACTTGTAAATTCCACATTTTGGCAAATGTTTTGTCACAAAATGTATTGGCTTTTTTCTTTCACATTAGATGAAAATTGTGAATGGGATACATTTGTATGTGACTGCCATTTTTTCACATGTGGATTTGAATTTCCAAAGGTGAAACAAAGCATGGCACATGAAGTCAAATGAAATGTGTTTCTTCACATGAGCTTTTTTTCATATGTGAACAAAAAAATGTTACATGTGAAATCAATACAATGTCACATGTGGACATTTTCATTATGTGGGAACATTACCGTATAATGTTTTACATTCTGTTGGCGCCCTATTGCCAATGTCTTATATTACATGTTTTCATTTTCTGGTGAGCTAAAGACAGTTTTTCCACGGTGAACTCTGTGAATGTCATCCTGTACTCTTTTTCTATTTAGTTTAACTTACAGATATAGGCTGAAACACATACTAGATTGCATGCTTTTTTGTTTCATTCAAGTGTGTACCTCAGTTTTCAGTGCTGCATTCATTCTTAAAAGCTCATTTAAGTACCAATACAGAAACATTCCTTCTGGGAGCTCCGATCCTTCATCTTGATATAATGTGTGCGTTTTTTTACCTCTTGCTTCTTTTTTCTTTTCTTTTTTTTAGGTCTGTAGGTTTTTGAGTGTTGTGTTATGGAGGTTTGTATGTTTGAGAGAGATCAAATGAACTGAGCTAAGACCTCTGCTTTTAGCCAATTGGCTCACTCTTCCCTCAACGCTTTTAGGCCTGACCTGGCCTCTCTCTCTCTCTCTCTCTCTCTCTCTCTC
>CAEMYA010000012.1:1964123-1974963 GCA_903131615.1 Diplodus sargus
CTCTCTCTCTCTCTCTCTCTGTCTCCGGCTGTCTCTCTCTCTCTCTCTCTCTCTCTCTCTCTGTCTGTCTCTGGCTGTCTTTCTTGTTTTATTCTCTCTTAATAATTTCAGCATTGCCTTTTACTTAGCTTTACCACTTTGTGTCAATCTCCTGCTTGCGTGGTTTATGTGTTGCACTTATTCGGTGCAGTAATCTCGCAGAGTGACAAAGTGATCTCTGGTGAATCATCTGAAAATTACTGGCTGCAGAGGATGTTTTAATCTGCAACAACCACAATGTTTTCCTCTGGGCAGTTGGTAAATGAAAAATTGGTTAACCACCTGTCTAGAATTTACCACATGACATTTTTCCGCCAGGGATTAATTGTTGTGATCTGAAGGGTGGGGACATCCTCCTGTGTTGTAAAATGAATTCTCGCTATAAAATTTGAGATATTCGGAGGGAACGCAGGAACCAAATAACCGCCGTCCAGTTTATCTCAGCATGTCATTAAACAACAATGAATGATCACTTTTGTAGTTAAAGCGTCACCAAGAGGCTGATTTGTTGCCACCCCTTGTTCCCTAAACAATAGAAGGCTGGGAAATTACTTTTATAGGAGCCACTAGTTCTTTTTTTTTCCCCACCTTGGCTCCAACAGTTAGCAGATGGATGCGTGAAGCAGCACAGACACCTGCCAGCTACATCAGCTACAAGTCAGGGAGTGTGTCAGCTCTGGCAGCCGTGGAGCCAGGACGCTGCAACAGGCAGGCAGGCAGGCAGGCAGGCAGGCAGGGAAGGTGGGAGTCATTAACCAGGCGCTGCTCCTGTGTTTGCACAACAAATGGGACATGTGAGGGTTCGACTGAGAAGAAATGAAGCTCTGAGGTAATCAACACTGAGTTTGCAAGTAGATTGAACAGGCTTGCAGGTGTGTGTGTGTGTGTGTGTGTGTGTGTGTGTGTGTGTGTGTGTGTGTGTGTGTGTGTGTGTGTGTGTGTCTTAAGCAGATGCTGACAGCGCTGTGTCTCAAAACTGTGAACCTGTGTGCAAATAGGAAACCTTTCATGAGCCCAGCTGTGTCTTATACAGTGTTATCCTTGTATCCAGTGTGTGTGTGTGTGTGTGTGTGTGTGTGCGTGTGCGTGCGTGTGTGTGTTAGAGAGCTGTCTGAGCCACATGCTTGCAAGCTGTGCAGCCTCCTATAAACTAAATCTAATTGGATGCTGTGGACTTCACAGTATGAAGCAATATTTGGTGATTGGAGGATCACATTGTTGGACACAGTGTATGTCCTGAGTAAAAACAGCCTCCAAAGTCAATATCCCTCCTCCTCCTCCACCCTCCACCACCACCTCCACCTCCCTCTCCTCGCATCCTTTTCTGTTTCCAAGATCAGTAATGGGAGTCAGTATCCAGGAGGAGGCGATGGGGTTGCGGGGCTCCTCCTCAAGTCCTCGCCCCTCCTCCCCGAATGCGGCACAGCTGCCTTTCAGAACCCCGCCGCTCCAGCCCATTCATCCTGGAGAGCCAAAAAAAAAAAAAAAAAAAAGTGGCTATTTATTAGAATACTTGTTTTGTATTGTTCCGAGCCACACAAAAGACGCTTCATTATGTTAGAAGCAAGCCCCCTTTCGCAGAGAGAAACAATAACTTGGAATTGTCTTTTTTAGAGTGTATAATAAATGTCATTTCTTCTCGTCTCTGCCCCTCAGTGTGTGTTGAGTGGTGGGTTTGGGCACCGGGCATGGATGGCCTTGGCACTCGAGCGGCCAGATTGTAGTGGGAGTAGCGGTCTTACATGAAGCTTTGGAAGGGTTTAGGACGGCTTTAGGAGTATGGAGGGAGAAATCTGCCCACTTGGTCTGGAGTAGAGGGAACGAGGGGAACATGCGTAAGTCTGAATATGGCAATTCCGCACGCAAGAAAAGGATTTTGGATATAGGTTTTTTAACCTATAGATGCATCCATTAATCTATATTTTGTGCGTAAAATCTATTTTTGTTGATGCGTTAGGTGGAATTGATGCATATTTTTAGGGAAATGCGATTGCGCATACTGAAACAAGTGTCTTTACTGGGAACGTCTGCGCTCTGCTGTGCAGATAATGTGTGTTTCTAGCCTCAGGCTGTGGTTTTATTTTGGGACATGTGAGATCCAGCAGGGCGCGCAGCTCTGTGGCTCGTGCTGCTGCTACCAGTTGCTCTCTAACCGACTCACTTTAATTTTTCTGAAGTGACATTATCGGCTACTGATCCGCTCGGCAGTGAGTGGTTATCGTGTGTGCCCATTTAATGCTGCCTGATTAAGTAAAAAAAAAAGTGCTGCATGCTGTAAATTATAGGAGTGTTTATTGAAGGCGGGATGGTTTTACGCAGCATTTAAGTGACATGGTTCTGTTTTCTACGGGTGGGAGGGGTGAAAGAAGTTGGTGCTGATCGTCACATCTTTAGATTTTAAATTTTTTTTTGCTCCATCTTTAGACTGAAGATTGAACACACTCGCTCTCTCTTGCTTAACCCAGTTTGTGACCGGGTCACCCGCAGGTGATCACAACTCGCAAATACCACCCAGTTCCACGCGCGCTGGCTTGTGCGCACACGCGCGGCCACTCACAACACGCGGAAATTGCCGTTGCGGCTTAACAGCTTTAGGAGAAAAAGGGGCGGGGGGGGTAACCTAGATACAATCGGTGTGGAGTTTTATATTTCTGCGCGATGGACGCACGAGTTTGCCGAGATTAAAAACCACAATGCCCCCCGCTGTGCGCGACCTGTACCTGTGTTCATCCACAATCATTCTCTCATTTATTTATGTATTCAGTTATGGGGGGGCAGTTGGAGGGTGTGTAGCCCCATGTGGGGGGTGTTGGATAACTGCTTTGACCCTTGGCCCCGCGGTCGTGCACCGTCATCGCAGTGCACGCATCCTGTTGCAGAGGCCGCGCACAAAGGAGGGAGAAGGTTTTTTTTTTTTTTTTTTTAAAGGAGGCTTGTTAAAAGAGGAGTGACTGATGGGGGGCTGACAGAGAAAGTAAACAGGGGCCGGTGTAAAGGCTAATCCTCTGCAGTCCTAAATCCACTCTACAATGAAAAGAACATGGTAATAATAATAATAATAATAATAATAATAATAATAGTTTTTTATGATTATTCCCGCTCGATAATTGAATCTACATCGTGACAAGTCTCTCTCTCTCTTTTTTTCAATTTAACTATAATTAATGTACTTCACCAAATTGCGTGTCTTTAGTGTATAAATTGTTTGCGACGCCTTGTATTAGGTAATAATTCATTTATATTAAGGTATGGATCAATACTAAAAAAAATTTTTTAAAAACGACTTTAAGAGATGATTCGTTTAATTTTGAAAAAACAAAGACGTCGAAATCTAAATTAAAACCGGCTTGCATTTGATTAACAAAATGTGAATCCTCACTTTTTACGTTATGAAATATAGGATTTATATTTCTAATCATGTTCTTTTCATCCACTTTAAAGCGCTCGGTGTTATTTTCATGTATTAAAAGAAGCGTCACTGTGATTCGTCTTCATTCCTCTGTTTGTTTATTTGTTGATTGGCTTCACTGGCAGCGGCCGCCCCGGAGCTCTCCGGGTGTCAGCATGATACTGTCATCTTCCTCGGGCCTTAAGCCACATGGCCCGGAACCACTGGAAACGTTTTATTGACCATTGTGATATCCCGTTAACCCCATTTACCAAAGACGCCTGGATCCATCCGAGTGATCCCGCTCCCTCGGGCCCTGAGCACAGGGGCTAGATCAAGCTTAGCTCCAATTAAAATAAAAGAGGAGGAGAAAAAAAAAAGAGAAAGAAACAGAAAAAAAAAACAGCAAAGAACGATGGAATGATTAAATCGTTAGTCTCGCCGCGGGAAGTGGTATTTCGTTTTCCCTTTCAATTAGAGGTTGATTGGGCTTTTCAGGGGAGGTCAGCTGTGAAATCTGAATTATATATGCGCGGGACCCGAGCGCGCACAGACCTGTTCCCTCCTCTCGCGGTTTGCGCACGGGTTTCCCTCGGATATTTATTAAGGCCCGTAAAGTGTATCAGTCCACTAAAAACATGACAACGGCAGCAGTTTACATTTCCAGCTGCACACACACAAACACACACACACGCACACATACACACACACACACAAACAACCACGGACATGACCAGGACGCGTTCAGCACCACCAGCAGACGGCGATCACGGCGCGTTGCCTCGCCAATTTCACGTCATTACATGGCTATCCATCCTCAGGGGCTTCTCCTCTTAGACCAACAGTGTTTTTATTTTTTGAAATTTTTTATTTTATTTATCTTTTTAACAAATCTCTCTCGCGTCATCTTCCGCGGTGAGTGCGTGTAATTCCTCTCCGACACCTGCTATTTATTACATACCTTAATTACATGCCTGCAGGGAGCGAGGGAGAGAGAGAGAGAGGGGAGGAAAATGGATTTTGAGGCGCCGGTGGAGCGTCAAGTCGTGGCTGTGTAGTTTACTTTTAGCGCGTGAGGCACAGAAGGACCCCAAGGCCTCCGGGACGCGCAGTGAAACTGAGAATAAAAACGTGTTAAAGATGGGGAGGAAATGTTCTGATCTCCAAGCTCAAATATAAAGAGAAAGTGGAGGGTGAAAAATGATTTGAGCCCAACTTTTACTGACGCCAGGGAATTTTAAAGCTGCTTGATATGGAAGCTTTAAAAAAAAAAAAAAACAAGCAACCATACCCATGTTTTTTTTTTTTTTAAATATGTTAAGATGTTTGACTCATCGTAATCACAGACTGCACCCACCTTTTGGCCGCTCCTTCACCGCTAACAAATCTTAGTTATTTTTGTTTCGCTCAAGTCTCTGAGAGCGTGTTTGGAAATTTCAAATGCCTTGTGCTATTTGTGGGATTGACCCTCCTTTCTCTGCCTCCTCCTTCTCCTCCTCCTCCTCCGGTGTGTTCTTCCTCTATGGTCCTCTAGTCACCTGACCAAACGCCATGCAAATCACTCTGCTGCTGGAGCCTCATTGGCCGCTTGTGGCTCATTTAACCGCTGTCAGTGCGCATCATATGGCCGCCGCTTTAACCAACTTCTCAACTCCGACAGGGAAAGTGGCTCCAATGCGCATTCTATCACAGTGGATGTGAACCAACCCAGGCGAAGACAGGGTGAAAACTGGTTGGAGAACATTTTACATCCCTTTTCGGATTAATTTTGATCTCGTACTGATTCATCCGGGCTTAGAATCTTAATTTTGTAAGCCAGTCCTCCCGTGCGCACCCGATCTCGCGCGCCCGAGCTATCTCGAAATAGACTTTTTTTTTTCTCTGTTGGTGGCGAAGTTTAAAACCAGGTGAATGTATAGCATGATGATGGAAACTGACCTCCATTCCCCCGGCCCCCAAACGAACACGACCACGGGTCAAACGGGGCCGAACAGTGGGTCCAAAGCGAACCAGGAGCGGGTGAAGAGACCGATGAACGCGTTCATGGTGTGGTCCCGTGGGCAGCGGAGAAAGATGGCACAGGAGAACCCCAAAATGCACAACTCTGAGATCAGCAAACGGCTGGGCGCCGAGTGGAAGGTGATGTCCGAGGCTGAGAAGCGCCCTTTCATCGACGAGGCGAAGCGGTTGCGAGCCATGCACATGAAGGAGCATCCGGATTACAAGTACCGGCCCAGACGGAAGACCAAGACGCTGCTGAAAAAGGACAAATATTCCCTCGCCGGTGGACTGCTTTCTGGGCCCAGTGGGGGCGGTGGAGTTGGTTTAGGAGTCGGAATGGGTTCATCCGGGGTCGGACAGAGGTTAGAGAGCCCCGGGGGTCACGGAGGCTCCGCCAGCTCCGGCTACGCGCACATGAACGGCTGGGCGAACGGTGCGTACTCGGGGCAGGTGGCTGCTGCCGCGGCGGCCGCGGCGATGATGCAGGAGGCTCAGCTCGCCTACAGCCAGCACCCGGGGAGCGGAGCGCACCACCACCACCACTCACACCACCATCACTCACACAACCCCCAGCCGATGCACCGCTACGACATGACAGCCCTGCAGTACAGCCCCATCTCAAACTCTCAGAGCTACATGAACGCTTCTCCATCCGGCTACGGCGGGATCACCTACACGCAGCACCAGGGCTCCGGCGTCTCCTCCTCGGCTGCCATGGGGACGTTAGGGTCGCTTGTGAAGTCGGAGCCGAGTGTAAGCCCTCCCGTCAGCAGCACACACTCACGGGGTCCTTGCCCCGGAGACTTGAGAGAGATGATAAGCATGTATTTACCGACCGGAGAGCCGGGGGACCCGTCAATGCAAAGTAGACTCCATGCCTTGCCGCAGCATTACCAGAGCGCCACGGCTGGAGTGAACGGGACGGTCCCTCTAACACACATTTAGAACTCACATTATAATTGAAAACTGCAAACGAACACATAACCAAATATTTACCTCTTTTCTAAATAACCCCGGTCCCGAGAACTACCTGCATTTTGTACAGAATGTTTATTGTAAATGAAGGGTAAATAGCATATTTCATCTCGGCTTTTTTTTCAATAGCCACCAGTGGAATTATATAACGAATATGATGCTGAGATTATTGGTTATTATTGTGCTATCATCTTTTTGTCCATCTACTTCACAGTCTTAGTTGAGGGATCCGCCAGGTTCACATGGGGAGTATTTGGTTCAATTGTCTCATAATTTCGGGGTTGGGTGGGGGGGCGGGGTGGGGGTTTCTGTAACTTATTTGAAAATGAGAAAACGTGTCATAATCTTAAGAAAGTGCTTTAAAAGATATGGGAAAGTCATATTCTTTAAACATTTGTGTTCATTTGCAGAAAGCCTGTGTCTTAATTCTTGGAGAAAAAAAAAATCACCTCTTTTTATTGTAACACTCTAATTATTGTAAATTGTGAATAATTTTAATATTTCAAAGGATGACGGGCAACTGCTGTTGTAATTTAAGTGCTTTTCTGCGAGTGAAAAGCCCTGATATTGCAATGAAGAAGAATTGAATAAATTTCACAAGATGTTGCTTTGATTCTTAAGACAACGGTCTTAGATTGATTATTTTTCACAGTTGCTCTCACACAGGAGTGTCTTTCACGTCATAGCACACAAGATTACCATCGAGCCTCCTCTCGAGACAAATAGCCACCTGTTTAAATTCTGACACCGCTGCGGACACACGTCCCACGAGCTTTTAAATAGCCTGATTGTTTGTGCGTAATTGTGCGTAAAAGCTCCGGTCTGCAGGCCTGCGAGAGAGCCACGCTGCTAGAATGACGTTGTTTCCTGGGTTAAACTTTCATCTGGGTTATTACGTTTATTTATATATTTGAAGGGAAAAGATTTCTAGATTTCTAGATTTCAGTGGCGAGCAGGCCGAACCATAATCACGTCTCGTTTTGAATGTTCAAAGCAGGCCAAGCTGGTGATGGCTCACATTCTCATTTTTATACAAATAGGATTCCTTACGCATTTGTTTTTGTACATTTTTTCTCAAAACAAACAACAATAACAATGAAAAATAGATTTTTATAGAGTAGGTGAAGGCCTCATATGACAAACCACCTGTAAGTGTTATCAACGAAACGTCCTCATGTATTAACCAATGCGAGATTTATGAATTGTGTCATTAACACATTTAATCTCACCATGGTAATGGAGCTGTGTTTATGGACAAAAAAGTAAACAGGAAAAGCCAGCAAATGTTTAATTTTAAACTTTTTCTAATATTTTTTTATTGATCACTTAGCAGATCTGTGTTTAATGTTTTTCTTTAATGAACTGTCAGATTTCCAATTCTAGATTATATCGCATATTTTAAAGGACGATCTGCTCTTCAACAAAACTTCAACAACCTGTGATAAAGTACATGTGTTTTTACACTAGACTTCTTGAATATGGGCTCTTATTAGGCGAATATGAATATCAAATAAATCACTGAAATAGTTTCATATCAGAGACATTTTGTGATTCGCTGTGAACCCTTGATGCAATTTCACTGATTGTGTTTTGAACACTTGACATAAATCACAAGACTAGTGAGGAATAGGTCTAATGAAGAATATATAATGATCAGATTGGTGATTTTTATATATGTATATATGAATTAAAAGACTTTAGGGATTTTTCAAAGATCTCACACCTGAGATGGTTCACTTCATCCACTGCCCCTCAGGACGTGGACTTCTTTTAATCACCCACTTTATCTGACTTTATGGGATTTCATGGTTTTATACTTGAGAGAGAAAAATGATAATACTTGAACTAATATAGCTTAAATCACGTGCTCAACAATACTGCATGCACCAAAGAAAAATAATCACAAAATCACAAACGAAATCATTATTTAGCTGTATTTTTTTTGTTATCTCGCTAATCAAACGAACAATGTTCAGAGATGATACATCAGATCTTTAATACTCATTATTTTCCTCCATCTTTTACTGAAGCTGTGAGGCTGCACAGGTTGACACTGAAGGCAGAGCTGCGTGAGGCACAAGCGGAGATTTGAACAATAAATCCATGTCTGATATCACCACTGCTAAAGAATGAACTGTCGGTCATCTTAAAGGAAGGAGAAGCGTCTTAATTCACCTAAACGTAGGAGTCGGCCGCACAGAGCTGCGCATGCAATGAGTCAAGATTTTAACGCAGCTCGCGCCGCGCACAGCCCAAACTGTTGCGCGGACTGGACCTCCCAGTGACCAAACACGCGTGACAGGTAGCTTCGTGGGGTTACTGATGACTCATCGCAATTTCAAAGATGCAGATGTTAGATGTAGATTTTAGATGGCTCAGTTTAGGTCCCCTTAACTGAAACACCTTCATTATGGCACAGACACACACACAGACACACACACGCACACACAATCAGATTATTAATCCTCTCGAAATAATGAGAAATGAGTCTGAAAATGACGTCATTTTTGACAGGTCACAGCTGGATTTGACGTGTACATTTCCCCTTTTTATTGCCTGTAGGCCTCATATGTAGATTCGGGCTAATAAGCATACACATGCAAATGAGGGAAATTTATGCCTACTTAGGTATTTAAGAATAAAAGAGAAAAAAATCAATTAATCTCAAATACATAGTTAAAGGGCCTATTTCACACTGATGAAGACTTGCATGGTATGTCAATTAAACCTGTTAGGCCTCATAGTGGAGCGTGTAACGTCTGGCTGCGCATTAATCTATTGAAGGAAATCACAGGAACAATGTCTGGAAATTAGTTTAAATTCCCCAAAAAAAAAAAGCCCACTCAAAAGACAAACCGCCATCTATGGAGACATCTCTCCGGGGCGCAGCGCAGCCGCAGCGCGGCAGCCTTTATGGCACGGGATGGTCTCCGTCGTGTGTTTTGCATCTTATCTGTTGATGTGAAGAGATGCGGATTAACAGTGAAAGCCCGGAGAGGCGGAGCGCGTCACGGCGCATCGCCAGGCTAAAAAGAGGAGCGTTCTGGCAAATTTAACCCGAATAAATTACACCTTGAGGTGGAAGAGGGGGTAAGTGTAGGGGTGCGACGTATACAGGGAATGTGGCCGCGGCGTGTGTGTGCTCGCGTGCGTGTGTGGCTTGTGCGCGCGGGCGCGCGCGCGTGTGTTTAGCTGACCGGCCAATAAATCTCTCCACCGCGCGATACTCTTATCTTGTAGCCACCGATATATTCTGTGCTAGGAGGCCATCAGCTCCGGCGCACACTCGGTTGCTCGTAAAGCCCCGATCCCTTGCACTCCCTGTCCTAAATGGGGATAATTAGCGTCACTTTATCACGCCTCTGCATATTTTCTCCGCGTCTCCCCCCCTTTCCTAAAAAAATTACCAAGCAGCCTGCTCTCGTCGCCCGCTCTGTCACAGAAGATTATGGAGACAGATTGCACAGAGCGAATGTGCCGGGCGAGATTAGCGCGGAATAGAGAAAGCAACTGGGCCAATGAATTCCTCGGAAGGGCCTTATCGTGCAATTACACGTTGACATGTTTAACAATCTTGCTGCCTCTTAATCCTGCAGCGCTGCTCTATCTACCCACAGCTACCACGCTGTATGCCGGCGCACAGACCTAATGCACCGAAACGCAGCACAAATGTCCTGAAAGTTTATGAGAAAAATTGCTTTATTTTTTTTTTTTCTTTTTCCTCCACAAAACTTTGTCCACCATTCAAACGCCTTTTTTTTCCTTTTTCCTTTTTTGTGTATTTTTCAGATTTCTCCGTTGTTGGAATAGCATCTGCACTGGAACTTTTTGACAAGAGGTGAGATATTAAAATGAAAGAAGAAAAAAAATCATATTTGGTTTATTGTTACTCTGAATCACTGTTTCACTCCAACAACCAATCGAAAAGTGACCAAAAAAAAGAAAGAAAAAAAAAAACCTAAGACATGTTCAGTCAGAGTGGCGATGTCTACGCATCCAAAAAGTGTCCGTTTTGTTTGGAGTTAAATGTAGACTTATCCATCTCTCTGCCCAACACATACACCCACCACTACCACCACCACCACCACCCCCTCCCCGTCCCTCCTGCCTGGCGGTATATCGGGGCCTGTGTGGGAGTGATTGTGGAGCGCCACTGTAGGAATTTGGCAGCGGCCGTGGTTTGGAGAGCCGCCCCACGCTGAGCCCCATTCAGCGGCCAGCGCGCTGTGAGGTTGGGAAGTTTCAGTCAGCCATACAACTCAATGGCCCCCACAAAGGCGATTACAAGCCCCAGCGCATTCCTGTAGGGACCTGGGAGCGGCGCAGGTGCGAGGGGGACCGGGGTAACCCGTCAGAGGAGTGATAAAAACGGGACAGTGCTGGGGCCACACAAAACCCAGTCACTCCACAGGAACCGGGGAGGTTTTTTTTTTTTTT
>CAEMYA010000012.1:1987018-2009607 GCA_903131615.1 Diplodus sargus
GGGGGGGGGAGCTGCAGTAAGTCTAGCCGGTGGTGAGGTGGAGGAGGGAGGGAGAGGACCAGAGACAGGGGGCAGGTAAAGGGGATCGTATTCAGGCTCCTGGGGACAGGAGGCTTGGCGTGGCACCGCACTGCCCACCCAACATCAACACTCTCAGGTTCCCTGGCTCAGATGGGCCAGATAATCACCCTCTCTCCACAGGGACCATCTGGAGGCTGCAAGGGAGGGAGGTGAAGGCCATATTTGATTTCAATAAAACATAAATTCACTCATCTGCTGGCCAGCCGGAGAAAAAAAAACTCCCCTTTTTTTTTCTTTCCCCTCCTCTCTCTCTACCTGACAGCTGATACACACAAAACATTCGCACATGAGCGCAACATGTAAGGCCCGATCCGGAGAAAGAAGAGGAAAAAAAATCACACACGTGTTCACACTCACAGCAGCGCTCCCTCTCATCTGCGAGTGTCTCCAGTTTGATTGACGCTGCTATCCCTGTAGAGATCAGAGGACGGCCACTGTGATTATCATCTCAACGTGGTAACCGAGACACCCCTAATCCCATAATAATCCCTCACAGTCAGCCCTGACCTCCTGCAAGGAAAACACATGCACTCAGATATATGTGTGCGCGCGCACACACACACACATACATATACACAGACATGCATACATACAACGAGACAAACTGACACTATTTTGTCATGTTTCCAGTAACATTCTGTAAGTATATAATTGCAGACACAGAGCAGCAAGTTGGTTTATTTTCATCTCATTAGAAGTATTATAAGTAAAATGTTCAGTTAGAAAAGAAAAGGCTCATTGTGCAGGGTCCACTGAGTTATATTATTATAAAAATGATTGTGTTTTGTTGTTCGGATCACTAACATGTGAGGCCATTTTAAATGTTGGAGTTGTTAATATGGAGACAATTTTAAGTACCCGGTGTACTACTGGCTCAATTAGGACTATGTCGCTATATGATATAAGCATATCATATGTTTCGTATGTGAGATGTAATGAGAAACTGTAAGTGTCAGATACATGTAGTGAGGTATCAAGGACACTGTCTCCCTCTGAAATGTAATATAGTGTGTAGAATAAAGCAGCACAGAATGGAAATACTCAAGCATCATGTCAAAATTGCACACAAGTACAGTGCTGGATACATGTTCTTACATTCTCTATTGTGAAAACTCATGTTAAATTTGACAAGACCAAGCTGGAGAAAACAACACAATAATCAATGGACAAAATACAAAAATGCAGAAATGAGTCGATATTGTGTCATCTGTCTTCTTAAAGAAGTTGACCTCGCTTGTACCAGCAGTCTCAGCGGTCTCAGAGGCTTCTAAGAAACAAAACAAAAAGTCGCTTGATGATGTTGACGCGTGTTGTTCCATCTCACAAACACTGTGACACGCCACCAGCCTAATTGATGCAGTCAATTCCTGACACCTGTACACACATTCAAAATATGAACTGACGGCTTGAAACTGCAGCGAGAACCGCTGTACTGTTTTCTGGAGTGATTCTACTCTGTCTTTCTCTGCAAAGCTACTGCACTTACAGTGAAGGGAGTAGAAGTGAAGGACTAGTGGCGCTCGGTACCCAAAAAGGGACATATTTTACATTATTATCATAATTTAACATTATTGGCAAATAAACTAATAGCCTCTCCCCCAGTTAAAATATTCTACATTGTTATACAGTTTTAAGATTTGAGAGACACTTTTGTTTTCCAAAGCGACTTACAGTAATTCATACATAAATACATTCATACACTGATGGCGGTGGCTGCCATGCAAGGTGCTGGACAGCAGTTTGGGACACTTCGACGTGCAGACCAGGGGAATCGAACCAGCTGCCTATTTTTTGAAATATAATCAGTTTTACTCATCAAAGTACTTGTACTAGTAGAGTAAACCTTTAGCAGCATAACTTCTGAGTTTGTCCCTCTATGAGGACTAGTCAGTTATTTTGAGAGCGGTAGCAGGTCTGTTACTGTGCTTTTTCAGTTTTAATACTGGAGCTACCTGTTTTGTGTATATTTGTACATATAACTCACCTTAATTCTGCAAATAAAACATGTCTCCTGTGAGGTTTTGTCAGGTTGTTTTTATCACTAAATCCATATATACCGAAACAGTGTGTCGAGACTTCCGATGACAAAGCAACAGGCCTCATGACATTTTCAGTGGAGGCCAGTGATATAAAACAACATACTTGTCACTGTTGGGCGAGACGTCATTGAAACTGAGCTGGCCTCGACTTTCAGGCCGTGACTTGGCGTTAACGTAGCCGGCCAAGCGTGGCTATTTTATAACCTTGTCACTCATAATGTGACCATGAAAAAGATCCTTTCTCAGTGTAGGAGCTGGATCACGACCACGTTCCGTCTTTGAACAGAACAGGGTGTAATAAAGACCTAAAACTGTGAGAAAAATAATGCCTCAAAGTGAGAGTGTCACACTTCTGTTAAACTATATGGTGAAAAGAGGGATAAATATGCTTTGAGATTGTGCAGACTTTTAAAAAATATGTTATAAACTCTTCCTTACAGGTGACTCAAATAATAACTACGGATGCATGTGTTTCCTTGGTGATTCAGTCATTGTACAGACGGGACAATGAAGGTGTTATTGTGTGATGCCACTGTTGTACTTAAATACATAGAAACAATTTAGGATGTACATCGTATGTGAAACGACGAAAAAAAAGTGAACCAATGAAGAAAGACCAACCTGTTTAAATAAGTTAAAACAACATATTAATTTTTTATCTATTTCCTTTTGATGACATTTTTTGTGTCCCAGAAAATGTAAAATTATATTAAAACTCTCGATAACCAAACTGTTGCTATGATGTAAATCCACTAACCTCGGCGCTAAACGGATAAATAAAGACACGCTAAGTTAACAGCAGGGGATTTCATTCAGAGAAATCATACACGTTATTATTTGATTTAAATTCACTGAGATCATACATCTAGTATTTCTAGCAGCTGCTACAATAAAGAAAAGAGCAAACCGGCTTTAACTGGTGCAGAACTAACTATATATAATTATACACTGCACAGCCACTGGGCATTAAAAAAAATACTACTTATCATACTTAACACAACAAAAGTTAACCAGCAGGCAGGTATCTGCATGTTATTAAGACAGGGAACGTCATGGAGGTTTTCGAGTCCACACTGCTGGGGGAACAGGTGGCAGCAGGCAGGACTATATGTCCTATATGTGCGTGTGTGTGTACGGGGCATTATGTCACCTCTGAGAAAGAAAATTGACTGCCTTATGTCATATTACTGTGAAATACATATATCTTCAATCACTCATGACAATTTAGATCTCATTACAACACTCCTAAATCGGATATGCATGCCGTTCTTTTCTTCCATTTGCAGCATTTTGAGATGGATTTGTTCTAGAAAAACTTTCCTGTGAGCACATGCTGCACAGAAATGGAGAAGTGTCTTGATGACAGCTTTAAACTCAAGATATTTACACACCGCATATATATATACTGTATATATAGGTATCTGCGTCTGTTTTTAATTTGTATACAGAGAATGTAAAAGTTAATCAACAGGTGGCATCTAACTGGCTAAAGTGTGATGTTTATAAATACAATACAATTCTATTCACAGTGCTGGCGGAGAGTGCCACAACAATGTTGGAGCAAAATCCAGGTGACACCACATTTGTTTCACTTAGACTGCGCAGCCCTATTTAATATTGTTCATCAGATTTACCACAGAACAAACTCTTGATGTGTCCTTCAGGCTTTAGAGGAAGTCATCCGCGGACCAATCACTGTTCGCTACGAGTCATTTTGTAGACCATAAATAGTAGCGGGGGCCATACATTCTCTGACAAATGTGTGCAGCTTAACAATGAAGTTATAATAAATTTAGATTAAGAAATGCCGAAAAATTACAAGAAAACTATTATTACCATCTTAGTTCACAAAATGCCATCCTCGTATTCTTTATTACCTTCGTACTTTAAAATATTTGCTAATGATAAGGTTTTGGGCTATTTTACATGCTTGACAGTTAAATTCAATCCAAAACTACATCTGCAGAGATGCCACATGATTCTGTGATGCAAACACTTTTAGCTCACATTGACAATCTAAGATACGGAACACTAAAAAATATGGTCACAATTCGTTCTGGCTCTACTTTTCTACATCCACACGTTTTTGTGCTGTACATTATATTCCACTTCTCCAGGATATAAACATCAGTAATCAGTATGAAACACTCAGGTATCCTGAGGTGTGCCCAGGCCATCAAGTCAGGTAGAAGATACGTTTGGTTTATTTTCAAGCCACTGACGGATCATGAGACAATAAGCAGACATTCCTCTCTTAGGTTCAAAAAGCAAAAACAAAAATAAGAACGGTTATTGCAGTCCGGTTTCTTCGTTTCCCCTGAGCCACATCGCATGCTGCTGTGATATAAAAAGCTGCAGTTAAAGCACTGCAGCCCTCTGATTGGTCAGTCTGAAAAACCAGAGTCATCTTGTCTGTGGTTTCAGGTGAGATTTCAGACTTTTTTAAGCAGTCTTTTGTCTTCTTGCAGTCAGCATTTTCTCACGCAAAGCCTCAGAGAGGAGCAGAAATATTCAATATGTCAATCTGGCAGTACTATACAGCACAGGTCAGTGCGTCCATTAATAACTGCAGCAGCTTCTCAAGACTTAAGACCAGCATCCCCTGTTTTCTCCCAACTGCTGCAAAGGTGAAAGGGGTTGCTCTCCCTTTGTACCTCTTTTGTGTCACTCGGAGGTAGTTGCGTGTCCCTTCTTAGTTTTTGTGTCTTTTGCAGTAGTTTTATGTCTCTCTGTAGCATTTTGTGTCTTTGTGGTCATCTTGTGTCTCTGGGTAGTCAGTTTGATTGACTTTCAGTGAAATGTTACCAGTTGCCTTAATGTTTGTTCGAAAGCATCAGATGAATCTCATGGCTATACCATTCACTAAATAAATGACTACAGTCTGAATTACAGTCTGTTCTTGCTCATGGGGGAAATGTTGGCTAACTGTGGATAGATGAATTAAAGAGTATGGTTTCGAGTGTCATGAGATAACTTTTGTTGTGAACTGGGGTTGACAGTGTCCCCCCCGGTTGGTGTCATCCTTGCTCCCACCTGAACCTGCAGCTGTGGACTGAATACTTTTCAGGTTAACCTAAACTCGGCTCCCCAACGCGCCGTAATGGTCGAAGCACTGTGTAGATGAATTGTCAGGTTGTGTGATCTGCCAGAACTGGCCAGCACAGTGCAGCTCATTTATTTTGACATGTCTCTGGTGGAAACGTGTTTTCAAAAACGACCAGACCTGCCCTGAAATCCATCAAATGTGTGCTCCTCCTGGTTTTGAGCGAAACAAACGCAGCCCACTTGACACAATCTACACATGTATTCCTTTGATTTTAAACGGACAGCATCAGATGCTCTGTATCACTTCATCCCACTGCCCTCTCCTCCCTCCTTTCCCCGTGCCTCGGGTACACACACACAAACATGTACCCTTTGGAAAAAAAAAAAGAAGTGCAAAAGCTCACTAACACCGCGGGGTGTTACATTTTTATGACCGGTCTCAGTGGTGTAACTACAGCACACATCCATCTCTTCAGCATTAGCGTGATGGATGTATTTTTCATGCTGCCATTAGGGCTGAAGCAGTATGCCGTGCAAGGCTTGTGTATGCTAATGTGCCCTCTCACACCTGCAGTTTCCAATTACCCCTGAGGAAAGCAGCCAAGACTTGGTTTGCAGCCACCAGCAATAATATGAGTAATGGCAAAATTGCACTAGTCCTTTTTGGAGAATTGAAGGGAAAAAAAAAAAAAAAGAAGAAGAAAACGTTCAAGAGGGGGGTTAGAAATGGCAAAGACGCAGGAAGAGAGGTGAAGGCAGGGAGAGAGAGAGGGAGCGCGAGGGAAAAAAGGGGCGATGCAGGGGTCCCGCTGGATTGCCTTGAAATGTTTGTCACCACACTTCTGCTGTGGGTTTTTTTTGACACTTTTTTTTTCTTCCCCCTCTCCAAACAACATTCGCAGCAGCTCCAAATCATTTGACTGCGGTGGTTTTGAGTCCTCCCTCTCAGATCAGAATTCAACACAGTCTGAGACGGAGGGAGAGAAAGATGAGAGATGAAACGGAATCGTCCACTCAGAAACATCCATCTTTGCTTCGCCTCTGCAGCTCCTCAATCATCCGCGCTCGAGTTCAGAACTGATTCTGTTTCCCCTTTCTTGTGAGCTGCCGGCTACAGGCGAGCGGAGCCAACTATGTTTTCCCCTTTTCTTCTACTCTCTCCAGAGCCAACTATGCTGATTAGATATTTGTTATGACCACGTTAGAGAGGGAGGGAGACAGATGATACTTGATAGGCCTATTTTGCTGGGTATTGAGCTGCTGATAGTGTTTGTGTGTCAGACTGGGGGGGCGGGGGGGGGGATATTAGGGGTCCTCGTGGCTGCTGGCCTCGATAACAGGGGCGGAAAATCAATCACCCTCTTTGACAGCCATGTGAGGAGCCCCGCCCTCTTCCCCCCCCCCCCCCCCTCCTTCCTGTTTCCCTCTGTTTCTTGTCTGTCACTTACAGGATGATCTACAGCTTGAGCACAGATACAAGCACACACATGTCATCACCCATATAGGCATATACAGGCAGGCAGGAGGCACCTGGTGAAAGCCCTGGCAGGATTAGTGGAGCTGTAAGAGTTGGTTACGGTGAGGAACACATGTTCAGGTCACTGTCTCCCTGACTGCACTGTGTTATTGCTCCAAACCGTGTTCTCCTTATTATACTCCCCTCTTTGCTTTCCCTTTCTCTCCCTCTCCCTCCACAATCTCCCCCCCCCCCCTCCTTCTCTCTCCCTCTCTCTTTCTCTCCCCCCCCTGCACATGTGTGTGCGTGCACGAGCTGAATGTGTTTGAGGGGTGAGGAGGGGGGCATCAAATCCGTAGAGAGGACTTGGCAGTTGCTCTTCTCCCTCTCGCTTCATTGCTTCGGTCCTCCCCAAAATCCTATTTCACGGTGCCAAGCATCCGCTCCCTGGGATCTCCACAGCTCCCATCTCCAGACGCAGGTTTAAGCCCCTCTCTTGGCACCCGGACTGGGCATGGAGAGAGAAGGCATGTGACGCACATCAGCAGCGCCAGAAAACAACAAACACACCTATTATCTTTGCTCGGAGAGGGACCGGTGTCCTGCAGTGTGTGTGTGTGTGTGTGTGAGTGTGCAGCGTTCACTCACACCGTCCTACTCTCACATGCTGCGTTGGCTTGCATTTAGTAACCTCTGACATGAGTCAAGAGGTCACGCATGAACCTGTGAGCTGGCCTCCCTCCCAACACATGTTCACTCATTCATCAGTTAAAATCACCCCCTCCCAATCAGTCGCACAGCAAACACACTCAAAACCCTCATTCAGTCCAATAACAACAAATCAATCTGTTGAAGCTTCATCAATTAATAATCAGCAGACAAAACACCGAGGGGCTAATCGTCACCTGCTGTTAATTTGTTCTCCTGTGATTCAGGGTGAACTCGCGCTTTAACGGCGCTCCAATTACAACCAATCAAAGCAATTAATTAGCCACCAAATTACCTGAATCTACACCAACAGAGCCATGGTGCATGTACAGGACGTTGCATTTCTCTGGAAACTAATGTGTTTCAGCGTGACAGCCACTAGATGGCACCAGCTGCCTGAGTTTACTCTACTGTTGCACATGAACAGCCTTTTTGATTTTCCTAAAAAAAAAAAACCCAGCCTTTCAATATGCTGTCAAAGCTCATAACCCAACATCATGACATCAGCTGAGGCCTTTGTTTGTGTGAGGTATCCTCCACATGAGAGTAACACCGGACATGAAAAAAAAGATAGAGAAAACAAGACTTATGAAGCTAAATTGACAATCTGGACGCCGGCTCAGTCAATCAGTCAGTCAATCGTCAGACTTGAGTTGTACAGCCCTTTCCACACAGTAGATAAACACAAAATGCTTCACACACGGAAAACAAAAGTAAAATACAGAAAGAGAAGGCCATCATAAATATAATACATGAATACAATAAAACAATATGATTGATATGATGATTGACGTCAATAAAACACTAACAAAAATAAGACTCGTAGATAAAACGTCATCATACATAAAACACATACATAGAGAAATAGATAAAGTTCAGTGGGACAGGACCGACTCCATTTTATTAGCAGTTAACTAATATTAAAAATAACAAGGAGCGAACTACAACTTTTGCATGTTGCTTCATCAATCATTTGTGCCTGATTGTCATCAGGTGTAAATAATCAGGTGCTGATCAGCAGAGAATGCTCATTCCCGATACAAATACATACAAAAAAAGTCAACAACAAAAGGCAACAGCAACCACAATTCCGCATAAATTTCCATTTCCATGAGATAATGAGATAGGAAAATATATACGATCACAAAATCTGGCTGATCCATCCACAGCAGTTAAAGGATGAACACTAATTCAAAGGATAAACATATATCACAGTGGACAAAGTTGATGAATGTTCCTCGAATGCATATCTGAAAAAAACGAAAACACGTACATGTACGCCGTCATAGTAAAATAAAAAAAGAGATTTTTGGTCCTCTCGGGTTTATCCTGCACTGTGGGCCCCAGGAGAGTAGTACGACTGTTTTTCCAGAGCCTACAATGGGACTGATGTGTTATTATCATTATTTACTTTAAAACCATCACCAGAGGCAGGCAAGGGTGTTCTGAAACCAACAACAGATAACGAATCAACTGCTTTATAATCATTACATCGTTTGTCTTACGTCTTTTTGCTTCTCTCTAACATTCTCATTCAGAGGTCATGAAGCAGCCATCAGCAATGTTCCCCAATATTTGATAAAGTATTGATTGACAACAATTATGTTTACAAGTCAGGAGCCCAAAAAGAAGAAATGAAACTCTACTGATGTAACTGTAGTCAGATCCTTTATACTGTCTTATACTTCATGAGTGATAAAGAATCATCCAGCCTGTTGTTCTTAATGTTTCAACTCATTTGGCTTTTGGGGCTAGAACAATATATATAGATCCTATACACTGCAACTGCATGCAAAATAAATGCTGGTTTTCCTCTCCAACATCAGCCTGTGTGAATGCTCCACATTCTTTATTTTCCACAGTCAGGGGGTTCATACGGGGATAATTCATATCCACAGCATAATAGGATCCACTGTTTGTGCTGACAATAGTACAGCGTCAGCTGCAGAACTGCAACAAGAGCTGGAACGATTCAACTACACAAGAAAAAAAACCTGTTTGCCACTGAAAAAAAAACACATGAGTAGGAAGCTGGTTAAGGTTTCAGCTACACTATTAAACAATGTCAGCATATAGACATTAGTCAATTGAACCTATACGATCTATATTGTTTGAATAACACATAAGTTACTGCTTATATTTGTACTTAAAAGTAATTGCACAAGTATTTTCAATTTTATGAAACGTGAAAGCGTTTTGGCTCTTTATTCAAATTCATTTGACTTTTTACATTTTGCACGGTATCAGTCAACTGTGCGTGGAGTGTTGGTAAAACAACCCAACTACCCAAAAGTTATACTTAAAGATATCATGTCAACATATTGCTTTGGTAAAAGTGAAAGAATCCGTAGGAATAGTGCTTGAAAAGTAAAAAGTAAAGGATTTTATATGTATGTACCAAAAATATTGTTTGGCAATAAATGTACTTTAGTATCAAATGTACAAATTAAAGTACATTATTCACATATTTACATGTACGTAGGCGCGCTATACTATGGGTAAACGGATTGTCAAATCAGATATTCGGCATTTTTCTGATTACTGGAATCAGAATCGTTTTAGAATCACATTGTTCATAAAACAAATTACTTTTAAAAATGCTCTACTTTGGCTCTGTTTCAGCATGCCTCTGCAAAGTAACTAGTGACTAAAGTAATTAAATAAATGTAGTGGAATAATAAAGATGTGAATGGGAGTGGAAGTATGGAACCTCAGAATTGTATTTAAGTACATATATTAGCCCTGACAGACTTCACGCCCGCTGCCGTATGTGAATTGCATAAGCAGTTACTGAAGTTTCCATATAGACAGTTTTACACAGCAGACTGCATATGGAACCTTCATTAAATGCCCCAACACAAAATCCAACCAGTCCTCGGTTGAAATATCTTCATCTGGCTCGATTTGTGTATCACACAGTGCTCATTTGATTGAGGGATTATGCCCCATGTAAGGACAGTAAGGCTAATGGACAATGGTGCAGTTGATGGTTGTCATATTTACTTAACTTGCTTGATGTTTATTTTGTTACTGGCGATTTGTTTGTGTTAATCTTTTAGTGTTAGTGTATAATTATTTTTTTAGAATATTTGGACCAACATATGGACAGACAGCATGTAACCAGAGCAAGATCAACAGCGACATAAACAATAAGCAACTCAAAATGTACAACAAATCGACACTGTCAACAAATACAACAAAAATGAAGGTAAACAACCAAAGTGAGACAAAACATTAGGGATTCATGGCAAAATCTTACCTCAAGCATCATGATCCCATCCTCAATACAGGAAGACCAAACTGGGGTTTATCCCTGAACCAACAATTTTCGATGGTAGTATGCAGCTATTTAGTCTATTTTACATATTTTATTTTGTATTATTTTGTCTTCTGTCTGGAGTTGTGTGTTTTTTTCTGTGCTGTGGTTTGTGTGTCAATAGTTATATAAATAAAAAACCTCATATAATAAAGGTTTTAAGACTTGACGTTCTTATTTAAGTGTTGCATTTTGCTGTTAATCGAATGATGAAAAACAACTGACATGAGTTTTTGGAGCTCCTGTGAACACATGCACGTGTAAAAAAAAAAAAGACGAATTGCCAGGAGTTTACGCTTTACTGCACCAACGACAAGCGCTAAGACCGCAGTAGTTTGACTTGTAAGCACTCGTTCTCGTGTCTTATTCTGTTAAAAACTGGGGACACTGTGTCCAAATATGCAGATTCTGCCCACACATGACTGATGACACAATGAGGAAACTAACCCACTGCCCCATATGTAGCTCCCTCTCGCCCACACACAAGACAGAAGGAAAGAATGAACAATGACCCAGTTCCTCCACTTGGATGGAACAATCAGTCAGCTATGTGATAATCACAGCAACAGCAGTGGAAACACCAACCTATGCTTTAAACTGAGCAGCAACTTCGGCCTAGTTACATCTGGAAATGAAGGCCAGCTGCTCCTGGGCGGGGGGCGATCAGATGCAGTCAGATGTGCTGATCGGTACCTGATCAGATCTTCGTTGCATTTCACAGTCTCTTCAGCATGCAATGAGTTTAGGCTGAGAAGTGCGAAAGTTATTTTATCAGCTGGAGATTAAAGATGCAAGTCAGCAGTTTTTGCTCTTTTTATAGCCCATGCAATTGTATTTTTAAATCTGCGGCGGTTGCACTGCATCAGCTGTCCTGATTACGGCTGTAACTTCTGTAGGTGTGACAAATAAGTAAAGAGGAGAGCAAAAAGAGGCACTCCCGTCTCCTCAACATGACAATGACATAAAACACAACATGCATATAATCGGGACAGCCCATAAACAAAGAGCATGTTGTAATCTGTCCACTGAGGCACGCTCATCATTAGACACTAAGTGCCCCAGAGTCTTGAGGGAGGTAAACAGCAGCACGAAGCATTAGTAGGTCAGAGCTGAAAGTGCTGGATCCCTGTGCATTATTAATAGTGTCTGTGCTAATTGAAAGTCATAACTCCGCAAATGAAACGTCTGGGGCAGACATCACGCCTTGCCACCCTGCAGCCAGAGGAGGATCCCCTTAGATGGAGCCGCAGCTAATTTTAGAGTTGCTCGTGAATGCGGTTGGGTTTTTTGTTGCTCGCATTGTGTGACAACAATGTCGGGATTACTGTTGTGCGGCTGCAGTACACATGAGCTCTGTTACATAACAAAAGCCCTTATCTCCGTACTTTTTTATTTCCATCCGTGGGCCTATTATTAATATTATCTGGCTTTAATGTTTTCAACTTGAGTAATTTGACTGATTTCTCGTGGCTTGTTGGTAAATGATGCTATAAAATCCCCTGGTGACTTTGTTTTTGTTCTCTTTACATCAGTGACCTAATGGAAGCAGCTTTACAGTATCATCTTTGACATTTTCTCTTCTCTTAATGTTGAATGGACTTAGCAAAACAAATCTGATAAACACCTCATCAGTGTAAATACAAGTTGGCTGTGGCTCAGGAGGTAGAGCAGGTTGTCTCGTAATCAGAAGGTCGCTGGCTCGGATCCTGGCTCCAACCAGCTGCATGTCGAAGTGTCTGAGCAAGATACTGAAACCCAAATTGCTCCTGATGAGCGGTTGGCCACTTACACGGCAGCCACCGCCATCAGTGTGTGAATTATTGTAAGTCACTTTGGACAAAAAAAGCATCTGCTTGATGCCCTTAAATGTAAAATAGGTACCACCCTCACATGATCTGTTTCTATTGGCTTTATTAATGGTTAATAAACCATTTACTTATTCTGAACAGATCTATTAAAAGCATTCAATAAGCACAGCATTAGGATTGTCAGGTTGTGAAATCTAATGTTGACTTTTTGAGCACTTACTTCTACAAAGGTGGCTGATATTATATGGACCAAAACCTAATCATTAATCTTTTATCACCACTTTCAGACTTCATGATAAAAAGCCTTTATCGGTGACTTGTTAACATAAAATATATATGTATATATAGGCTTGATGGCTTCTTAGAAAGTGAGAGACCAAGGAGTTTCTTCCTGACAACCCAAAATGAGAAAGGGTGCGTGCATGTGCATTCAGAGTATGTTGTGGAGACAAGCAGCTGGCAGTCGGAGCATGTGAATGTCTCTGTCTAAATATACACAGAGTTAAATATACATTCACACAGATAATATATGCATAACATATAATTATAAAGTAATATTTACACCCTTTATACTGCTGGTGGTTTAATTTACTGTACAACAACGCACCATATTTGAAAGCATCATAGGTTTTTAAGGTCTTCAAGGAAAGTTCACTGAAAAATGTAAAAACAACAGTCGTTATCTCCTCACTCCCATGCTGATGGAAAGTAAGGTAAATGTTCGTAGTCGACAAAACATCTCTAGAGCTTCACAGTTCTTCTTTTTTGGTTTTACAATCTAAAACGTGTCCCTGTCTACTTCAGCTGCTTAAGACAATGCTGCACCCACTTTAAAGACCTGTAATACTATAATATATATGGCATTGCACTTTGAAGTAAATAAAACCTCCAGCAGACAGTATACAAAATAGCCAGAAATCACTTCCACCTCTGACGTCTGCAGCAGTAAAATGCTGCTTGCATTAAAGTGTCAGTAATAAACAAACTGATGATGTTATGATCATTTTGGAAACATGGTGGTTACTTTAACTTTAGGTAAATTTGCCTGATGATACCCAAACACAACTTTTACTCCAGGTCTGGTAGTTCAGTATTTTACACTGTGGTACTACTGCTTTACTTAAAAAATGACCTGAATACTTGTAGTTTGTCTCCTGCTAAACTTCATGACACCGGCAAACAATTCATATAGTTTTGCCTTCTGTAGTTGTGCACTGTGGTGAGTTCTGACAGCGGTCCTGTTCTCTCCACATGTGGACTGAATCAGCTCTCAGTGCAGCTTTTCACATAATTCTCCCTCGGAGGTGAGGAAAAGCTCAGCGCGCATGCGCAGCGTAGTCATCTGACGGCTGAGCGTTGTGGACGGCTTCGCGTTACCGCTACATCTCGGGCCACCACAGAGCGGGACACAGACAGACCGCCTCCATGAGGGACCGTGTCCTGCGAGAATAAAACCCCTTCAGCAGACGAGGACTAGCCGAGGAGACGACCCCCATCTACCCGGAGGTTGTGAGCTTCGCATGCCGGGAGCCGTCTCCTGAGATGTAGCCCGCAGCAGCAGCAGCAGCAGTCCGCGGGGCTCGTTGTATCGCTCGGTCGCTGCATGGCTCTACCAGGGGATGCCATGACAATCAGAGCAGCCGACTGAGAGACCGCTGCTCCTCGCTATCACAGACTCGGCGGCGGCGGCGGTGGTGCTGGTGGTGAGCGATGGATACCGGTGGAAAGATCCACTGTAGGTAGCGTTCACGAAGATCCGCGGAGAGCTGAACGTCTCTGTTGCACAGTGTAGTCGCCGCCGGAGCTGTTGGAAGGATGGATTTCAGCCTGCTCCGGAGCATCATCAGCAGATACGTAAGGGCCCCTGTCTGTCTGTCAACACTGTCACAACTGTAGCTGTGTGTCTGCGAGTGCAACTCTATATCCACTGCGTGTGACATATGCCATTTGCAGCATTGTTTGACACCTACTGTGTGTGTGTGTGTGTGTGTGTGTGTGTGTGTGTGTGTGTGTGTGTGTGTGTGTGTGTGTGAGGGATGAACGCTGCCCTCAGACATGATCAACACTTTGCTCATCTGCAATGATAAACACGCTGCCCTGGCAGGCCATTGACTGTGGGCTTTACGGTGTTTGTTGTGGAGCTGAATGGGGAATGTGCCAGTGGCTACAGATGCTGGTGGATGTGGAGAATAGAAATCAACTTGGCTGGCCCACTTGCGTTAGTTAGCTTTCAGTGAGTTACAACACGCTCGCCCACTAAAGTAACCCCCCTGTGTTTTTGCACTGGCCTGGGTCTGCAGGGGGACGTAAATCCCAATCAGGACTCACAGAGAGGAGTTGCAGGGACTCACTCTGCAGCACTAGTTTGTTTCTTTTCTTTTTTTAATTTTTTTTTTTACACCCACTTGTACTCACTTCCAGCCTGATGGGAAGAGAAGCTGGGCATGTTTGCCTAGAGGGGTAAAGCCAGGAGATGTGATATATTTACATTTTTCAGGCTATATTTCGATACACGACACATATCTCAATACTTTGAATCCTCCTCTTGAAAGAATGTGTTGATGGAGATGCTAGGACTGGCTTTAAAAACACTATTTTTGGCTACGTTGTTGCGATATTATTGTAGGAGTCACTGGTGGTACTTTGACAATGAGATATTTGATAAATAATCATCAGTCATGTCGATACAAAGACTAAGTAGTTAGACACCAGTGTTAGAAAGAGTAGAACCGACAGAGTCTGATATGTTCTGAAAATTGCTTAACTTTACTGAAAGGCAGCCTGGACCTGCAGGTGGATCTAAAGACAGGTGACGTTTCGTAGTCCAAGAAACATTTCTGCAGCAGTTTCCTAAACAACTGAAGTAGACGGGAACTTGTTTTAAACATAAAAAAACAAAACTTAAAATGGCTCCTAACAGCTCATCCTGTCTAATCCAGCTCTCTGAGATCCCCCGTTGATTTGAAAAGATTTAACTTACAGTTAAAGCCAAAAACTTCCCTGTGGATACTAAGCTAAAAAGCGTTTGCGGGCGCCCTTTTGAAGTTTGTGCATAAGTCTGACCCCCTCGTCGAGGGTGGAGATAATGTCTTTTCAAATCAGTTTGGGATCTCAGGGCCTCTAGACACTTGGATCACACCGGACAAGCTGTTTGAAGTCATTCTACGTTTTGTTTTCCATGCCAAATCCCCGTCTACTTCACTTGTTTATGAGAAGGCTGTTTTATCATGCAGTTCCAGAAATGTATATGGGCTACAAAACGTCACGTGACTTTCAAATTATGGGGGTGAGTAGGAAATGACTGAAATGTCCTTGTTATCTGAACTTTTCCTTTTAAACCAGGAAACGACAACACCCCTATAATAACATAGCAATGTGATATTGATTATAATATTGATATTGCTCAGCCTTACTATGTAGAACAACACCTAAACAGATCATCATTAGCTGTAATCGCTGCTCTGTTAGCAGGAAATGTCCCCATTGAAACAGAGCAGAGGATGCTGTAACCGTGTTACTGGTTGGTCTGGTCTGCACAGGCCGGCGCCTCAGCGCTCTCTGCTTGTCAGCCAGAACAGGAAGCAGCTGTTTGGTGGGTGGCTGAATGAGAGAAAACTCTGACAGGTCAGGTGATGTTCATCAGACCAGGAGGGGGGGGGGCAGGTCTGGAGTATCAGCACATCAACCCTTCTCACCTGACCTTAACACCGGCTCAGGTGCTGTGAACATAACTAACGATGAGTTACAGCTATAGTTGGCATGAGAACGCGTGTTCCTGCCTTTGTGTGTATTTTTATGTACTTTAGTGGTTTGTCAGGCTTGAACCAATGAGTGAGTGAGAGAGAGAGAGAGAGAGTGTGTGTGTGTGTGTGTGTGTGTGTGTGTGTGTGTGTGTGTGTGTGTGACAGTGGGGCTTGACGGATGCTCCAGCAGGGCTAATATCAGGGGAAATCAGATCCATGAGTGAGGCGGCGAGGAGGAGGAGGGTGGGATGGGGTCATCGGACACGCCCCTCATCTCTCACCCTTTCTCCCTTTGCATCCTCCACTCAGCAACGTTACGAAAGCAGACACGGAATGAATCATTAATTCAATTATCTGGATATTGATTCAGGATTTGAGGGATGGTCGACGTATATATCTCGTCCTCCATTACGTGCGCGCACCCTCTATTAACCCTGCCATATTCTGAACAGCTGCTCCCCTAATGAGGAGGAACAAACATTACATCATGCGAAGTGATTAACATGTGATAAGCAAGGCGTCGGAGCCTTTTCTCTGGACAGGGAGAGCGTTACGCTCTCATCAAGGTCACTGCCTCCCATTACTTTAATAATTGTGTTAAAGAAAAGATAAATTAGTACAGCTCCTTTAGCCATGAAAAGATGTACTTCTGATTGAATCCTCTTTACTCCACCGGGCAGGTTTATGAGCCTTTCACTCCATATCTTGTTCCTTTATTATCTCCTGTCATTGATCTGTGACTTGTCCTCTGCTTAGCTAGTTTTTGGTTTGGCTTATTAACAACATTGTAATATAGTTTTGAAATACAACATATTAGACTTTGTTGTGCATAAAATTAATTCAAGGGCCTCATTACAGAACAATGTCCAAACTGCTTGTCCTATCCCCTCATCAACAGGCTAATGTCCCTGTTCGCTTCTCCAACAGGCTAATGTCACTGTTAGCTTCTCCAACAGGCTAATGTCCCTGTTCGCTTCTCCAACAGGCTAATGTCACTGTTAGCTTCTCCAACAGGCTAATGTCACTGTTCGCTTCTCCAACAGGCTAATGTCACTGTTAGCTTCTCCAACAGGCTAATGTCCCTGTTAGCTTCTCCAACAGGCTAATGTCACTGTTCGCTTCTCCAACAGGCTAATGTCACTGTTAGCTTCTCCAACAGGCTAATGTCCCTGTTCAGTGTGTTATGCCAGGACGCCTTCATTTTGACAACTGGTTCATGAGCTGCCACTGTGAGCTGAGTGTAAAGTGTGTTGCCTGATACCCTTTTTAGTATCTGTAAACAGTCATTCAGGTCCATCCATATCACAGCACTTTATAAAGACAGGGGGCATTTAATTTTCTGAAGGGAGAGCAGTCTGTCCTGTTTTCTGACTCCAGAGAATTTGCCGGTGAACCGAGCCTGTAAAGTGCGGTAAACTGTTTTTGTAAGGAAAAATACGGTGTCATGGTGTTTCGCAGTGCGTGAAGTTTAAATGGGACATTCTGTTGCGTCACAACCTCAATCTGTATAACTTTTTGTTCACTCTGTTGGCATAAAAGAGTAATGGCTCTATATTATATACACAGGGTAATGGGAGCATGTGTTTGTCTGTGTGTCGGGTGCCCTCTTGTTCTGGTATCTGTGGGCCAGGACGTGACGGGAAACGGTTGGATTCATAATGAGATTTATCTGCAAAATGACCTCTTGTGGGTTGAACAGATCCTGTGTGTGTGTGTGTGTGTGTGTGTGTGTGTGTGTGTGTGTGTGTGTGTGTGTGTGTGTGTATGGGTTGGGGTCTGGTCCTGTGTTTTCCGAGTCCAGCTGCTTCTCTTTGGTGCCTTTTTTTTTTGACGTCGGGTCACAATAATAGCGATGCCGCGATGCCTCAGACACGTTTCAAAGCGTGTGAACTGCATGAGTTCACGATCTGGATAAGAAGGGATGCCGGTATGTATGAGTGGCGTTTATATTAAAGATACATGACACCACATAGCGGCTTAAATATGTCCCATCCTCTTGCAATAACATTTATATGAGCGCCGTGCCCCTCCGCTTTCTCCTTCCCTCGGCTTCATTTACCCTCGTTCCCTTCCATCATCACCCTCCTTTACGCTTTATCTATGAATGCGTGACTGTTATTCTTGCGCCAGTCCTCTCAAGACCTCAGCTGATAGAGGAGAGAGGCCTTTCCTTTGATCAAAAGGGGTGCCAGCAGGTGCCCGAGCGCTGGAGGGCTTTAGAAAGGTTTTCTAGCAACTTTACAGCTCTTTGAGTCCCCGCCGGCTCGTGTTGAAAAAGCAGAGCGCGGCCTGCTAGATGACTATTTGCCACATTAGCTCCGACTGCAACAAACAGTTAAGGGGCAGTCTATTCCTGTCCACGGCCCTCCTCGAAGATATGGGTGGGGGGGCCCTGGCGGAGAGACAGAGGCAGGAGGTGACAAAACACACAGGATTTGTGTTTGGGCAAAAAGCTTCGCCCGCTGGCCTGTGTAGAGTATATCAGAGAAAAACAGCCATGCGTCGGCGCGCTGGCTCATAAGAATTATTCCGTCTCCCACAGCGTGCCCCGGAGACAGAGGTTTCATTATAAGACACATTTTTTTCCAAACACCATACGAGGATGTTGTCGGTGTTAAACGCAGGCGAAATTGAAAAAGAGGGTTGTTTTTTTGTTGTTGTTGTTTTTTTCTGTTCAGATTACGGTGGCGGGAGGAAAAAAAGGGAGAGAAGAGAGGGAGGGGGGAGAGGAGAAGTAGCACAGCTGGATTAAAGACTTATGTAACAGTTGGATCACAGCGAGTCAACTGGGAGAGGAAGCTGGGGCAACAGCAGCATACACGTTTTTTTGTTGTTGTCATTTTTAAAAGTAATCTTCTCACTGCTATTCTCTGGATTTCGTCGCAGGTATGAAGCCCTTTGCGTCATCGGAGGCCTGGTGGCTTTTGTTATCAGTGTCAGAGGACTTAACGTGCAGACTGAAGGTCACTTTTTAAGCATAATACTGGAGCATCTATATTTTCTCTCCGACCGATGAAGCAGTTTCCCCCCCCAAAAAAAATGTTGTTGCCTGATAAATGATGATAAGAGCAGGTGGCGCCTCCCCTCCCTGCGAGCTACGTCCCCTCTATTTCATTAGCTTTCTCCCTCTCTGCTCCTTTTGATGTTGATTCTGCTTTGTTCCAAAGAAGCGGATTGCCCACAGAGAGCACAGTCTAACAAGTCCTCGTTGAACCAAATAAAAAAGCACGAAGAAGATCTTGAGGATATTGTCTGGAGGCGGGGGTGGGGGGGGGGAGCACTTCACGTTCATCCTAAAGCATTAGGCTCTCTTGTCAGATCGGGTTTCACAGCGTTGAATTAATGAGAAAAATCCTACACATTTGATCTTCGGTCTGTACATAATTAAGCCTCTGTGTTTGGTCCTGATTCTCGCCATTATGAACTTGCAGACATAGCGAGCTGTCTGTCGCCGCACACTGCGTTGCCATGATGATTAATGGCGAATGAGTAGCGGTGGAGTGTACGTTGAACAGGTCACCTCCTCCCTTTTCAGCTGAGCAAGGTCTCAGCGCTCCTTTTATCTTTGCTCGACGCTACAGCAGAAATTACCTTCGGTTAATACGAGTGTTGAAATGATTTAAGATTCTCACCCTTAGTTTATTCAATATTTCTTTTCTCTCTTTTGCATATAGTGTAAAAGATACAAGTTGTCTGTCAGGTCAGTAAAACCTGGCCCTTTTTGAGTTTTTTGTAAATCGGCCTAGTAGGTTGGAAAGCATAGATTCATTAAGGTAAATTCAGTCACACCATTGGGAATCAGTGATTTTAAAATGTCTGTCAGGCCCAAAGTTATTGTGTTTGTCCTTGCCAGTTGTGTAAATGTTTTTATTATCATCGTTTTCCCCTAACAGGAACTGTTGATATTCTACGGGGTCTGTGTGTCGTCATGTTTTGCATGTTTCCGTCCAGTTAACACGAGCAGTTCATTAATGAAGAGCGCAGTCAGAGGAATTTGATCCGTGAGGTAATGAGGGATACCTGCTCAACGCGCTGTGTGCTTCTGCAGTGCAGCATGGCAGGACAGCGGGGGAGGGGGGCGCGACACGACCATTTAATCAGGCCAGTTAATGGCGTATACCTTTTATTACACTTCTGAGGTAGAAAACGGGGGGTTACATCATGGAGACAGCGCGGGTAGATCACAGGTCAGAGGTGGCTTCTCCACAATGAAAATATGTGCTCTGATGTGCTGTGGTAGAGAAGCCTGTTTGGACTCTTTTAAGCAGCATCGTAAATGGAAGACCTGCTCCTGGCTCTCTGACTCCGAATCCAGAGTTTAAACTGCTCGGAGCCCTCCGCCCGAGAAGGTGCACGGCTGTACAGTCGAAAACAAAAGTAGAAGTTGCAGCGGTGGGATGTTATCAAATCCATCCTGTCATCGCTGATGATTGATGGTGATGTAAGGCCAGCCTCGCTGCCAGGAGGAGGCCGTTTCACTGTCGTTAATATAGACAAAGCCTCCGTGTCCTGCAACCGACCAACCAGCCACTTTGTCTGATGGAGTAGTCGAGTGAAGACTGAACAGTGGGCCGGGGGTTGATACGGATCAGTGAGGATTAATGATCAGATAACTACAAACCACAATGCAATCTCTCCGTGTCTCTCTCCATCCCTCTCGCGCAGCCACACTGTCAGAGTGTGACACTCTCTGCAGTGAGATGGAGGGAACAAAGGGAGAAAGCAGCGCAGATAGAAATACGAGGAGATGAGTGATGGAATCAGGGAATTGTGGGTTTACGAGGATGATGTCTGAATAGAAGTAGAACGTAGTGGATATGCTGTATAGACGGGGCTGGCTGATATGCCTTATGATATTACTAAGGAGCTGCACTGAACAATGAGGCAATTCATCAGTTTGTTGTTTGGACTTTTTAGAGAGTGAATTATTAACATTTGGGGGAAAAAAACCAACCAATAGATTAATGATGAAAATAAGTTATAATTAGTGACGATCTAACTCGGACATTCTTTGATATCAGCGTAAATCACAATATAATGTTGTTGCCCTGAATTAATATGAATGTGTTTACAGTGTTTATGTTTAGTATCAACTAATCTTTATCAACAGATGCATGTGAATGCAGAATCTGTAGGCAGGACAAGGTTTTGGTATCAGAAGTGTTCAGTCACGTGTGAGCAGGCTTTTGTTGCATGTGTGTAAAGAGTTCATGTGGAGGTCAAAGGAAAAGCATCGGCCGTATTTAATTTCGGAACCCAATGGCGATAATCTGATTGTCATTAAGTTTTTTATTAGTTTTTAAACAAAATAAATCTGCATTCATATGCAGATAGCTGTTTATAGAGATCAGACATCTTTTAGCTCCATTCTCACGTCTGAAGTTGTAAACAATGACTGGCGCATAGAAGAAAAAGTGATTGGTCCACATAGCCTGTCCGTTAACCAGATAGCCGATGGTTCCAAGAGTATCAACTTATATAATGCACTCCTCCGCTATTGTGATGTTTGATTTGTAATCAACTGGTGTCCTGATGAATCAGCAGTGATCAGGGAAACATTTTTGGACTTCTGGGCTCCACCTGATCGAGCGTGTCATTGGTTGCTGTAGGTTATATAGTTCTCAGTCCAACATTAGTAAAGGATTGAAAATTTAATGCCAAGTCTCTTGTCAGAGATTCACCACGTTGATGATTTAGTTGATTGTTCAGCCTCAGATCAGAGCTCTGGTCTACATGGAGATGAACGAGGACAAATCTGACACAAACTTGGATTAAACAAAGACACTTCTCTAAAGCTTTGAATTATTAGTACCTGTTGCTACAAGTCTTTGAGATCAAACCCTCAAAAGTACCTTTTGGTTTGCATCTTGATAAATGGACAAATGCCACATCTTTTTTTTTTACTTTCTTGAACATTGTGAGTTTGGGTGTGTTTCAACATTTTTGCTCATTTTTCAGGGAATATATGTTTTTAGGCAGCTGGTATTTATGATTGAGTACAGTTTAATGTGGATCCAAATGATAAATCCAAATCTTCCAGATTTAAGTATGTTTTATTGGATATTGGATTAGGCTTGATTAAATGGGACTGTTGGGCCTTAGCGGAGGTATGTGCTCTACCGGAGAGCCTTTCTAGTTGAAGCTGCGTTAACAGGGCTTCAAAACTGACCATGACACTTAATATTTCCATGACGGATTGTGTGTGTTTCATAATCTTTGCTTTGGTCAGCTTCTTACCCTCAACTAAAAAAAACTCCCAAGTGTTGAATCATCTGGTTATCAGCAACTACAGCCTCTATTTTTTGAACTTGGCATCAGCCCCAGTCTCTCTCTCCCTGTTTGTCAGCCTTTCATTGTTTTCTCAACACATTTTTCTCTCTTCTTGCCTTTCTT
>CAEMYA010000012.1:2024283-2045778 GCA_903131615.1 Diplodus sargus
CAATAGTGAGCTATTTTAAGGTAGCGAAGGGAGCGGGAGAGGGGAGGAGGGGGGATTGTATCCAGCAGACTGGAGGAAGAGGGAAAGCAAAACAGTTCCTGAGTAATCTCACATTTGTTTTTTTTGTTTTTTTGTTTAACCATTTATAGTGAATCTGAGCCTTTTGGCCCTTTACACAGACTGCTAGTCTAAGATGCGCTGAGCATACATCACAAACCTTCGCCTGAGATCATCCATCTGTGTTGTGGTTCATTTGAATTACAGTTTGCATGCTCAGACGCTCAAGGATCATCAAACAGAGTCATTCAGTTAGAAGTGGATTTGATGACACTGCATTCAAAAGCACTCAAGAAAACATCATATACACTAATCACACTAAATTGTAATACAGATGAAATAATGATCTGTTGAAGGTACAATTTGACAATCAGTCACTTGCGCTCTGTTTTTGATATTACCATAATAGTAAATAGTAGTTACAAAACAAGCAGAAAAAAGGCACGATGTGCAAGAAGAACTGAGTCGGTGTGAAGAGGACTATTTTTATTTGCAAGACTTGAGCTAAAGCCACTGAAGAAGATTAATGAACGTGAGAAAGTGAGCCCTTCTTTATGCCAGGACTGTCTGCCTTTCAGGTTTGAGCTGCTTCACGTTCTCAACTTTGACTCTGTCAGGAGGAGAATGAGCGTCATAGTGAAGTCGAGCTCAGGTAACACATATCAAGAATATAAACGCATTTTATAAATCCACGATTAAACACCCTGCGTCACTCTTGCAGTTTGTTTGAACGTTTGCTTTCTTTTTTGTGTGTGTGTTTGTGCGATCACAGGAGAATACCTGCTGTTTTGTAAGGGAGCAGACTCGTCCATATTTCCTCGGGTGGTGTCTGGGAAGGTGGAGCAGGTGAAAGCCCGGGTGGAGCAGAATGCTGTGGTAAGGGTTCAATTTGACCATTACAGATATATATGAGACATGTAATCAGGCCAGTTTCGGCATAACTATCATTCAGTGCATTACGGTTTCCTCGTCTCAGATGTGAAAGAATAAATAAAACAGGTTCAGTGACCCATGATGATTTAAATGTTCTTGTCAATAATTCAATTTAGCAAAGTCGCGTTGAACATGAATTTCTCAATCAGATTAAAATGTGTTTTAACAATAGCTCTGTATAAAAGTCTGCATTTTTATATTAACACTAGCTAGAGATTTGCAAGGGGTCGATTGTTTCACCCGCAGATAATTATCACCCAGCTCTGCTCATCTTTCAGCTCATTAGTTTGGTTTTTACGGGCCACAGCTTTCCTCTTCTGGCTCGGCACCAAGTGTCAGACAGACAAAGTTAGTGACTTGCTGCCGAGAATAGCGGAGCATTCAGCAGTTTAAGAGCCAGATATTTGGAAAATCAAAGAAGAGCTAAAAGGAGAAAGAAAACTGGACTCAACATTTGTCAGCTGGCCAGAAACACGACTCCGAACAAACGTTAAAGTGTGAAAAAACAACACTTTCACCATGAAAACTTTATCTGCGTCTCTTTAGTGGCCATAAAAAAACCTTGTGCTATGCTAAGTTATGTTAAGCTATGTTGAGCAAACTTACATGTGATCACATGACAACTTCCTCCCTCTGTTTTCTCACAGGAGGGGCTGCGGACTCTGTGCGTCGCCTACAAAAGGCTGTCGCAGTCCGAGTACGAGGAGGCGTGTCATCACCTGAACGCAGCCAAACTGGCCCTGCAGGACAGGGAGCAGAGACTGGCACAGGCCTATGACATCATCGAGAGGGACTTTGTGCTTTTGGGCGCTACGGCAGTGGAGGACAGGTCGGTCCCTGTGGAGAGAGGGGGCGGGGTGTTTAAAAACAGTGCAGCAGCAGGGGGACTGAGGGAAGATTAATGAGTCATGAAGTCCTCTTCAAAGTATTGTAATGACTCATGAGGTAAAAGAAGGTTCAGTCTGAGCTCTGATAAGTGACTTAGTACCAACCCTGCTGTGCTTTTGTGTCTTGTTTTCATTTCTTGCTCTGTTAGAAATATAAGATGTGTTTGTGTTCCAACGAGGCAGATTTCAGTATTGACCTGCAAGGGCAGTTTTCCTTAACCAATCGATTGGCTGCCTGACAGTTTGACTCCCCAGTAGATAAACTGGTGATGGGCAGGGACAGGGGTGGTCACGCATTGATGAGTTATCACCAGTTGTTAATTGATGGCTTGAAGATTTGATGGATGCTTTTACCTACCCCACTGGAGGCTGAAACACTTATTGACGTATTGATGCGCAGGCTCCAGGAGAAAGCTGCAGACACCATTGAGTCGCTGCACAAGGCGGGGATGAAGGTTTGGGTCCTGACAGGGGACAAGATGGAGACGGCGGCGGCTACCTGCTATGCCAGCAAGCTGTTCCGTCGCAGCACCCAGATCCTGGAGCTGACCAAGAAACGCACAGAGGAGCAGAGTCTGCATGATGTGCTGTTTGAACTGAACAGGACCGTTCTCAGACAACGCTCGATTTCTGGGTATGAGATAATGCACGCAGATATCCACTGTATATTAGGACTGCAGCTGATACTTATTTACTATTACCATGCATTGATCTAATTTTTGTACTGTCAACTGATTGTGAAATTCTGGCCCGATACCGAAGTTCAACATAACAATTTGTCGGATAGCGATAAATGTGCCAATACACACATCATTGAGTGTCAGGTTAGGGCCAACAGCAGTCAACAAGGCGATTGTAGAGCAATAAATCAGTTCATCCCGACCTCAGATGTCTTCTCTTGTCCAATCAGCAGTCCAGAAGCTGAAGGTGTTTAACTTACTGAAATTTAAATCAGGAAAAAGGGCATTCAATTGTAACCATCACATTTTTACGTTAAATGGTTAATTGATTATCAAAGTAATTGCTGATAAACATTCTGTCAATCAACTTATTGTTGGTGCTCTACAGTGTTTACCCCAGTTCACATGGTCAATGTTGTGGATCCATGTATCACATAATCACAAATTCAATTTGCGCTTACAACTGGTTAAATCAGCAGAAGATCGAGACTAATTTGTCGTGTTGTGTGAAAAGCTCCCTGTTGATCTGTGATATTGTGTTCCAGGTTGTCTGTCGACTGCCTCGATTTCGGTCTGATCATCGACGGGGCCACTCTGTCTGCAGTACTGAAGCCCAACCAGGAGGGAGCCGGGCCCGGCAACTACAGAGAAATTTTTCTAGAGATCTGTCGCAACTGTAGTGCTGTGCTCTGCTGTCGCATGGCGCCACTGCAGAAAGCACAGGTGAGAGAATTGCACTTCACTTCACAAATATACTCATAGCACATTCCTGAATCACAAAACAGCTGAAGTGACTGAGGGTTTTGTTTTCGGCAGATTGTGAAACTAATTAAAGCTTCCAAGGAGCACCCCATAACCCTCGCCATCGGTGATGGAGCCAATGATGTCAGCATGATCTTGGAAGCACATGTGGGCATTGGTGAGCTCATTTCATTCATTAATATATCAAGTACAGTGTTTCTATTAAGAGGCTAAGGTAATTGTTTAAATACCCATATATGTTGATGATTGAAAACACATAATATAACCAACATTTTAGGCAGGAATCAAATAAATTGGGTGATCAGTTTGTGATGGATATGGACTGAAGCAGGATGTTTAACATCTGTCAGTAAACTTTCAAGATTATAGCAACTATATAATGCAGGAATAGTAACTTGCAAACAGAATTCCTGTCCTGAAATTGAACAAGTACAATAAATAACCGATAAAAAGCTAAATATTAAACTTGATTTTAAAATGGTCACATATACCCAAAAATTCAGTGTCAGACAGTGTATCTTGAAACGTACACATTTTTTTCAAATGTATTCTGGTCTGATTATTTTTTGCATGTGGTTTCATGATACTGATTACATGTACTCCATTATTACCAAATGTTGCCAAGTTCTAATATACAAGATTGACTCACCTGTATTCTACTGTTTATATTAGTTGGCTTAAGTCTCTTTATACAGACAGGTGTTACCATCCTCTTGTGTTACGTTCTTGATCTGATTATAACTAACCAACCTCTCTGTCTCCTTAAGGCATCATGGGTAAAGAAGGCCGACAGGCAGCAAGAAACAGTGACTATGCCATCCCCAAGTTCAAACACCTGAAGAAGATGCTGCTCGTTCACGGGCACTACTATTACATCCGAATTGCTGAACTCGTTCAGTACTTCTTCTATAAGGTACAAGACGGATGCCTCGTGTACTCAGTCATTTTAATCACTTTATAGTAATTCCCAGTGCAACACTGAGCCACAAAGAACCAGATTTTGCAGCTACTTTGACAGATTACCGGATTCATGAATCCCTGGTGCGGCGTTCTCTCCTGGATTCATGGCTACGATGATCAGTGTGGGCGGCTTCCACAGCAAGCAGTGCCCTGCCAACTGATTCATTTTTTCCTTTTGGCAGGCCAGCGCTGTGCGGCCCACTCAGTCAGCTTATAGCTCACAATCTCTGCATAAACAGAAATGTGTAGATAGTAGCATTTTTAGATTCTTCAAATCTCCTCATGTGTACTTGTCACAAGCCTATCACTCTCTCCATTCGTTGTTTTTTCTCCTCTTAAATCTTTTGCAGAATGTATGCTTCATCTTCCCTCAGTTCCTGTATCAGTTCTTCTGTGGGTTCTCCCAGCAGGTAAGCACTTAACAGTGTGCTAGAGCTACAGTCCGCAAGCACCCAGCGTAGTATGTAAATACAGTATGTACACATCACATATTCTCACAGTGTTATGGATTAAACCAGCTTTTTATAATAATTAATGCTTTTCAAATGGAGGCATCACTGGAGACAATTTATCAGATTACGTACTTCCTGTGGAGACACAAAAGGATTTATAGTACTGTTTTCACATGCGCAGCAGTCCACGTGAACACCAAGACCTGGAAAAACACACTTGTATGTGTACATCTGTGGGAGTTACCCTTAAATGTTTATTTTTTAAAGCTGTAGGAATTCAAATGTGAACAGTGTAGTTCACATTGAGGAAACCTACAGTGAAGCTACCTACTTCCTCTCGGCTGCTCTGAGCATTTTCACCTCCTTTAGCTCATTGTTTTGATTTCACAGCCCGCAAGCCCCATTGCCATCAATCATGTTTCAAGCTGGAGCAGACAACTCTAATACATTAACTTCATGGTACCTGCCCTGCAATAAAAGCCTTTCAAACTCAGGAACTTTCTCTAGGGGTCAGGAACCTTTTCAGTGCATTTCACCGCAGGGCATGGGGGTCTAAATTAAGCTCAGTGGACATTATTTAAGTAGTACCCTCCTAAAAGTAAAGGAACTTTGGAGGTGGGGTTTGTAGCACTGAACATTTCTGATTGGTTGAGAAAATATGCTGCTGCAAACCAGCTGTTTTTTGTTTATTTTACTGAATGATGCCATACCCAAAAAAAATATTTTGGCGTAAAAACACCAGAACAACTGGTAGAAGTGCAACAGAACTATGTGTAATACTGATTTCATGACACACAAGTAAGACAGCTGTTGGTAAGAGGACCAGCCACTTTCTGAGCCATAAATCTCAAATTTCAAATGAAATTGTTGACAGAGAACTTGGAAATTCCCACTGCCAAGTCCAACGCACCGTTAGACTGCGTTGGAAAGGCAGCCAACAATATGCTGCAGGGACTGTTTAAAAGTAGTTCCTGAGACTTAAAGTTTCGGGTACTTGGGGTCGAAATGTGGCAAAAAGTTAGCAACTAGCTGAAGGACCAGACTTTTTTTTTCCCACTAAAAAGCTAATGTCGCCATGTGTCTTCCATATTGCTAACTGTGAAATTAATGCTGCCCCCAAGTGGCTAAAATAATGATGTAACTTAAAATTTCAGGAGGGCCTCTTCCTTTCCAGACGTCTGATGTATTGTTTATTGTCCCTCTGCAGCCTCTGTACGACACCGCCTACTTGACTTTGTACAACATCAGCTTCACCTCACTCCCCATCCTCCTCTACAGCCTGGTGGAGCAGCACGTCACCATGGAGACGCTCAAGAGGGACCCCTCCTTGTACAGGTGAGGTCGAAGGAGGCATGTCGTCCGTGACTTTTATGATGCTATATTAGTAGCTTTTGCTCATTTTGCCTTCTGCCTGTCTTTAGGGACATAGCAAAGAACTCCCTCCTCCGCTGGCCTGTCTTCCTTTATTGGACATGCCTGGGTGTGTTTGACGCTGTTATCTTCTTCTTTGGTGCCTATTTCCTGTTTGACAACACCACCTTCACCAGCAATGGCCAGGTAAGCCTCTGTCTCTGTGTCAACAGAGGAGCAAAGGTAGAAATAGAACAGTTAAAGCACTTTCAGGGAAATGAAAAGAGGATAATGGACACAAAGTTTCTTAACGAACACTCATCCATCTCCATTGGATTTCTCATGAAAGAGGAGTTAAGTGTTACAGGCGGACTTTGTGGTCATGTTTTTGTCATTTAACAGTAAGGTTTCTATCCAAGGCCCCCGTGTAGGTCAGCAACATTGGATCTCCATTCATATCGACAACGCAATAGCATCTTTCTCTGTATTGTTAATTTGTATCATGTCAACTGTTTTGATTGCCTTTGGTCCTGTTTTTTAAGTTTGAAACATCCTGAAATTTCATTTTACCCTTTGTCCTGATTCCTTTCTCTTTTTTCTTCCCCCTCCTTCTCTCTGCTTCCTCTCTCTTTATTTTGCTCCTCTTCTTCTTCTTTTTCTTTTTCTTCCTCTTCTTCCTCTTCTTCTTCTTCTTCCTCAGCTTATGACCACCAACACACAGATGGTAAGCCTGTCTCCCTCCCTGTCAGCTCTCTCTGTCTTTCACGCTTTTTTAGTTCCTGTCGTACCGTTTAAGCTTTCAGTTTGACCGTTTCATCCCGTTTCATCCTCTCTCACTTCACATCATCCATGCACTTTCATTTGAATGTGTAGTTTTTCCAGTGCTCCATTATTCCCCCTAATCTCTGTAAAGCCCCGAATCCTGCACAGTACCTGATCCTAACAACTCCACTGACATAGTAGAAACCTTAGACGCTCCCCCACATTATCCTTGTGTTTCTTTGTGGTAGTAGATGGAGTATTGCTAGTATGTAATATAGATTAAGATCCAACATCTGTTTGTTGTTCTGTCTAATGTGTTAGTGCATTTGTGTGTGTATATGTTTGTACTTGTACGTCTCTGTGTTTGTGGTAGCAGTTCTTGGGGTTGGTTGGGTTTTAATTTCACTGCTCCAGCATCCGGTGGCTGGTCTGTTTTAATCTTTGTGTAGGGGTGACAAACACTCTCCAAAATGGGTTTAAAACAGAAATTTGTAGTATTTTTCTTATCCACAAACTAGAGGATTAACCAATGAAGGAATTCAAGCAAAGATATGTGCGGTGGTACCAACAACCAGCTGTGGTTATTACATAAAAAAAAACCTGTTTCACTATGTTGATCTCTCCCTCCCTCCACCCTCCTCCCTCCCAACTCTCATTCCATCTGTTCACTCCCGATGTCTGCCTGAACCTTTCTAGGATTTTAGTGGGTGAATCATGTGGATGCTAAGAGGTGATGGGAAAATATGCTCAGATAATTGGCCCCAGAGCTTAAACGAAAGTCCAAAATCCTTTCTTTTTTTTTTAGATATGATGTTCGATGGCTTTTGGCTCCTTTTTTGTGCCCGAATATGCACTGCAAAACCACAGGGTGTTCACTATTAAACAATCCATGGATGCAGGCGTGTGACTGACGTGACCACTAACCCTGTTCTCCCTCTCTTCCCTGGCAGATGTTTGGGAACTGGACCTTTGGGACTCTCGTCTTTACTGTGCTGGTGTTCACCGTTACGCTCAAGGTGTGTGATGCACATGCTGGACACTCTCGTCTATTGCGTTGCATAATCCCTCCAATCCGAATGAGTTCATTACCGCTGCACACGTGCCCGATCGCATGCAAGCGTGCAGCACTCATGTTAACTAGCGTGTTACATAAATGATCGACTACACTGGCCGCTCTGTTTGCACAACAGTCAAACCCTGAAGCCAGAGCTATCGACTTCATTGACTGGTTGAGTGTTTACTATGTATTTATTCTGTTTGTTTCAGCTTGCCTTGGACACACACCACTGGACCTGGATCAATCACTTTGTCATCTGGGGGTCGTTGCTTTTCTACGTTATTTTCTCTCTTCTCTGGGGAGGCATCATTTGGTATAATCCGCTTTGTTTTTTTTATCTTTAGCATCAATAACCTTCATGTTGATTAAGACGTTTCTGAAAATCTGATCATTTTCTGTGTCCTGCTTCTGCTCAGGCCCTTCCTGAACTACCAGAGGATGTACTACGTGTTCATGCAGATGCTGTCCAGCGGCCCGGCCTGGCTCAGCATCATCCTGCTCATTACAGTCAGCTTGCTGCCAGATGTCATTAAGAAGGTCCTCTGCAGGACCATGTGTCCCACAGCCACCGAACGCGCACAGGTAAGAGCTTGACTCCGAGGTCAAACTGAAGCTTTGAATTGTTTTGTTAGAGTTTAGATTTTTTTTTTCCCTTGCTTTGCTAAAACCATAAACTAATGACTAATTAATGCTTTCCCCATTTTTAAGTAAGGTAAAAAATGTTAGCACATAACACATTTCAGTTCCCAACCTGTATAATTGTCTCATATACTAGCTGATGCCTGATATTTTGACTGTAATAAACTGTACAAGCAGGCAGCAAATCTTTTCTATACTATCAGTCATCCAGTAAGACCATTAGAATCCCTAATAGCTTTGAGTGACAGCGTGTTTTAGAATGACTTCCTGTTCCCTGTGGCTTAGCTTCACCTTCCCGTGAAGGGAGGTTCACCGTGAATGGAAAAATGAATGAAAGGTCTGACAGATTTCTTCCTGCTGTGCTCTTTCTTCTCCTTTCTCCCTTCTCGCTGCACCCTAATGGACCACCATAATCACAATTCACACCACCCTCCATCTCCATCACTCCTTTCTCCCTTTTTCCTTTTCTTTAATTTCCTTTCATCACTCTCTCCTCTCCTCCTCTTGTTTCCCCCCACTGCTCCTGTGTGTGCCTGTGACTCTGCCCTCTGCACCCGCTCGCTCTTTCTGGGGGTAACTGCAGTCCACTCGCCCGTGCCTTACTGTGGAGCCGTCCACCATCTTCATGCTTTCTCAGTCCTCCAGCAGAATGAGTTTCTGATTGGCCCAGAGAGAGGAGAGAGGAGCACGAAGAGGAGGTGACTCTTTCTTTTAAGCCCTTATCTTTATGTGCATGCTGGCATGTCCCAGTGTAAACCACTTATCACTGTCTCAACACCTTGCTTAATGTGACACTAACTATGAGGGCGCTCATGACGACAATAGTGAATGTTTGATTTGCAAGCCAGCTTAGAACTGTATATTTCTGCTTCTAAAAATATTCTCTTCCGTTTGTGAAGTAAACTTTTATCTCTTATATGTCATGTTTTAAATATACTGTTTAAGAGATTTAAATTGCATGCACTACACCATGTTTCTTTTGTTTTTCATATTGTCACATTCTCATGTGTTCTTTGATTTTTCAGAATTTCTTTCATGTGAAACAGCAGTTTTTTCATGTACTGTAGGGCTGAAAGGAAAAGCCGATAAATGGAGAATGTGCCAAAATATTATCAACCCTTCTGATAAATTAATGTTTAAGTCAGTTTTAAAGCAAAAATACCAAAACTCTATAGTCTTCAATCTGCAGATCTGCAGATTTTCTTCTTTTTACATCATTGTTTATTAAATATTCTGCGGTTTTGGACCTGTCTATTTTCTGACATCTATACTCAATGGAATTACTTGAGAAAAAAATGATAATTAAAAAAAACATAGATATATATTAGCTATAACAAATAAAAAACTAACAAATATTTTCCATTAGCAGTTAATCTGCAGTTTATGTCTACAATTAACTATTTGGTCTATAGAATTGTGGAAAATGGTGATTACAATTTACTAGAGCCCAAAGTGACGTCTTCAAATTGCATATTTTGTCCGACCAACAATCCCAAACCCCAGAAATCTTCATTGAATTGAAAAGAAAGGTGGCAAATCCTTTTTATTTTTGCTTGAAAAATGACTGAAACAATTAATTGACTATCCAAATAAATCGGTATTCATTGTCTTTTGATCGACTGATCGTTGCATCTCTACCCAAAAGTGGGGTTGGCGCCCGTATTTTGCCAACCAGGCGTCAAATGTGGTTAAAGCAGCTGTTCCATGCTGAGATCTGCTGTGAAGACGCATTCAGAGTTGGTCGGTGCAACACAGTTTGACATGAAGGTTGCAACAGTTTTCGATCTTCAAAATCAAATGTGGGGGGATGTAAAATCTGCTCAAAAGTGGTCAATTGAAAACAATTTTGAGCTGAAGTGCCAGCTGTGAACCATAGTCTGCTTCAACTTGATGTACACACAGGCTGGATATACACTCAGATTGTACATCTTTCTAAAAATGATCAATACGTTCAATCAACACCTCTAAAACAGTTTCAGCATTACCTGAAAATCATATTTTTTTATGAAGGTTTGATTTATTGCCAGATTGCTGAATTAGCATGTGTCAGTTTTAGCTAGGTGTTCCTAATAAAGTGAGAGCTGAGTATATCTGGATACAAGACACAAGGTCTGACCAGGTTCCATTATGACCTCCTTTCCTTTGACGTCATCCACAGAAGGTAATAACAGCAGGGGCCCTGGAGGGCTGTGTGGCTCCGGGCTCTGCAGGTGAGAGGGACCTGCTCCACCCTGATAGGACCTGTGAGGGAGACAGTGGAGCAAAAGCTGCTAGGACCTATGACTCCATGATGTCACACAGCCACAGCACCCCGCACAGCAAACCCTAAAGTGCACCCCTAGTCTGGCTAGGGTCACCATGGTAACGGCACACAGAGGGCGTCGACCGCGGGGAGTCTGGGTTCTAAACGCTGCTGCCATGAAGCTTGCTGCTACTCTGCACCGCATGGGGCATTGTGTCGTGCTACGGCTCGGGCCGGGGGTTGGGAAGTGTCTGCACGAGACGTTTCCTTCCGTCAAACCTCCTTTTCGGATTCACAATCTCCAATTAACTCTGCAGTGCTGGTTCCAAAGCGTGCTGTGCTTCTCTCTGCATGTGGGGTGGGAATTATGTTGATCTGGGTACAAGCCAAATGAGACATTTAATCCAGTCTTTATTAGACCGAGGCTACTTAAAATCCGCTGCCATTTGTCATGTGGGGCTCCAGTAAGCAGACGGTTTGTTGTGACTCATTTTTGGTCCTGGACTGTCGCTGAAGATAGGGTAAGGTAAAGGTGCTGAGACTAAATGTTCTGGGAAAGACTCTCAAGATTGAGAGGTTTATATAGATATGATTAACATTTTGATTTATATTTTATTATTCAAGATCAATAGAAGGTTTCTTAATCCATTACTGTTGCAACAGACAGAAGTGATTTAGAAAAATCAAGGTTGGCCATGGCAGTGGCAAGCTATGTGCTGTACACATTAACGCTGAGAAGTGTCATCTCGTATCAGGGATACTGGTGACATCTGCTGTTGGAAGGTTGAATAGCAAGTGAAAATTGTGTCCTCATTTCAGAATAGGAGTGCACTGATAGTGAACTTGTGGCTGTGTACAGTCCATTTGGCCCATAGAAAGTGCTGATACGTATTGTTGTTATGTGACAGAGAAACAAAGAAATTCATGTTATCCCTATTTCTATGCATGCTTTATCTAACTCGTCTATTAATCATAATGGGAATTTCTTATCATTGTTCAGCAACTTGTCCACACTTCATGGATTTCTGTGTCCATTTTGTTTGGTGGATTTGATCCAGGGTTCCATGATGTGACATAACATTTCAACATCTAGAACAAGCCTTCTGAAAATAACCCTGCTGTGGGATCTCATGCATTAACCCGTCTTACGTCCTTTCTCATCTGCATGCATGGCGCAATGATTCTCATTTCCTTTTTTCTTCTCCTATGTTCAGGATTTTCTCATCATGGTGCTTCCTCCATCTCTCCGCAGGATCATGAAAAGCTGTCGCAGGGTGGCGTGGCCGAGTCGACTCCACTGTCCCCTCGTCGATCCTACAAAGGCACGAGCACAGACTCCTCTCACCTCCACCTCGGCGCCGTGGAGATGCTCTCGCTCCGCCGGTCTGATCCCCTTCCCCAGAAACTACTAGCCCACTTGGCGGAGGGGGGAGGGGCAGATTTGTGCTCTCTCAGCCCCTACAGGCTGAGACTCTCGGGGGCTGGATTTGCCTACTACGCTCCAGGGCCGGAGACCTCCGTGTGAACACGAGCGTGGACTCTGACACTATGTGTACATGAATCTGGTGGGCTGAAACTCAAAGTGCATCTCGCGATGTGCGACCAAGATCTCAAGGGTCGAGGATTTCTAGAGCAAAACACAAACAAACATGTTCACACACATCAACCTCTTTGCTGAGTTCACCATGTGCATTTTCTGGGCTACACCTGAGCGGATGACCCTTTAGAAATTGTAGCCCTGACGAATCATCTTCATACTTTTTGTTTCCGTGTAGTTCCTGTCTCAGTCTCTTCAAAGTTCCCACCCAACTTTCACTTGAAAAAGTCTAAGAACGAAAGGGGAACCATGTGCAGACGTGCATCGTTTCATGCACTATTGAACTGTCCTGTTTCAACACGTTGGACATTTTTCTATTCCTCGTCCTCATTTCCGGTCTCACGTTCTTGCCTGTTCCTCCATTTTCACGTCCTTTTTGCTCCTTTGTAAACATTTGTCTGAAACATTTATGTACAGTATGTGGTCTGGCCAAGTAAGGGGCAAGCTCAGCCCTTTAGATGTGCGTGTGCGTGCGTGTGCATGTGTGCGAGTGTATGCATGAATTTGCCTGTTACCGTATGTTTGTATGTGACACACCTTTGCCTTACAGGTAACCACACAGCAGCAGGCTAGGAGCCAAAGGAGAAGGGTGTAAAAGAAACACACAAAAAAGAAGCAGAAGTGGTGTTTTTACAAAGCCTTACACTCACACACACCCATCAGCTGAGGGAGAGAAAAGGGGAAAATCTGAAGAGGGATGTGCAGTATTCTAGCCACCCTGCCTTAATTCATAGATACTCATTTTTAGTGGATTATATTTCTAGGTCAGTTTAAAAGTGTTTGTGAGTGAACAGGGAGGTTCAGAGGGCATACATGTCTGGTACAGTGTGTCTCTTCTTTCACTCTCACAATCATGTTTGGTGTCCTTATCTGCCGTTGTAGCATGTCGGATCTCTGCTGCATGCTGATCTGTCCTTCTTCTCTCGGGTCTTCCTTATACCTCTTCAACACAGACATCTTTCATTACGAAACATATCATGACACCTTGGCTGAATCCAAATGCCCAGACTTCACTTTTGCAGACTTGCTTTGGGGGGCTCGTTCACCGTTTGTCTGCGAGTCCAAACCCACAATTCATCCAGTCCACAAGGGTTGTCAAGCAGTCTCAGAGAGTCAGATTGGGCTGCAGACCTAACTGGACTTATTGGTTTAGTACCCACAATTCATTGCAATATGGGCGTGAAATAGTTTTTTCCAATTTCTCAGCAAATAAATAAAAAAAAAACTCTATGAAAGTAAAAGAATTAATCAAAAACTTACTTGAAAAAAGAAAGGAAGATACTGTATCAGTCAGTTCATTAGGTAATGATTAGTTCATGAATATCTGACATACCGACCACTTTCTTAATGAGTTGTTTTTCACACTGACTAAGCTGCTGAGTGGCACGAGCTAGTAACGACTCATTATTTACCAATTACTTAATCATTAGTTACTCTTTATGTCATCCTTCAAGTCAAATAAAACACAATACTGATTAGTAACCAAGTAGGCTCAATAAATACTAATTACGTAATCATAAGTTGCGTTACTTGTGTTTAGGCCTGTCTACCAGCATCTTAAACAGACCTGCGTTCTCACAACCTCGCAGGCTTGACGTCACAGTGCGTTCAACTGAAGTCTGCCCGAGCTCAGTCCTCAAGTCCAGAAGGTGGACATCTGGATTCAGCCCTTTTCTTTCTCATGACGATGAGTCCACTGTGCCCACACCCGCCTCCATGTGGCCGCGTCGGGCAACAGCAGCAGCCCGACACCGATGGAGTCTTTATTTATGGATGTCCTAATTGACTTGTTGCATTGTGCTTGTGTGTTTGCTGCCATGCTCCGTGTTATGCAAAAGTTGTACTTAAGAATGCTAATGTCATGTCGTCACGTTATAAGAGGTTTTTCTCTGTGTTGCATTAATCCATGAGTTTTTATGTATCGTTCGAAAATTATTGATGGCGGTCACTGTTGATGTATGGATGTAACTTAAAAACTTTTGATATATATTGTAGTGAGAAGAGGGTGTTATATATAAAGTATATATATAGTCTGTTGTAGGTAGGAGGGAGACTTGAATCGGCGATGTCACAATCAAATCAATAGAATGTTGAACTGATTTGTCCATCATGTCCTCCAGCTAAAGATTGTAGCTCATTATGGATGAACGTCTCTTCTGCATTTCTAACATCCGAAGTCCTCTTTGTCCAAAGCATATCTGTGGTGTTGCACAGCGAGTGACTCTGGAAGTCTTGAATGTCAGATTCTGAAACATTTTTCTATGTTTATACAGTTTATTTTCATACACATCACCATCTGCCAACATTTATAGATTTAGTAACAGGTGTTCAAAGTTTTTTTTACTGGGGCCCAGATGATTTATCAGTTTGGTTGGAGGTCTGGCTTTGTCTTTTTCAGTTTTCACTCAAAGCCCCCACAGGTGTTTGGACTTGGGGGCTCACTCTGACCTCACTAGACTAATAATAAAAGAGCCTTGGTGCTTGTTATGCAGTGTCCCACCTCACTGTGCTGTTGCCATATTCTACATGTCACACTCTACCACAATAATGCTGTAAGGTCTATTTTACGTTGGTAAAGTACCGGGGAACTCTTTGTAGTCACTCTTCAAACACAGTTTGTTAGCAGAGTCCTTCACAGCTCAGTTTTTCACTACTTCGTCATTTTTGTTTTTTCCATTCTGAATATTTCTTTTGCTACTTTTGTATCCCAGAGAAAAAAAACAACTATATTTTAACTCTGTTAGAATGTACGTTCGAGTTTATAACCAAAATGAGAGCAACATATACATTATATGATTCATTAGAGATTTACCAGTAGGTTTACACACTGCACTTTGTTCTACAGCTGATCGTTTTTCCCCTAAAAACAAGGTCTATTGTCTGTCGACTGGGGTTTATAAGTGTTCACTCCTCCTCACAAGTTATTTTTCTAAGAAGATTGTAGTGGGTGAGATAAAAAAAAAGTGACCAAATAACTTGAATGGAATGGACTGTCTGTAGGCGTCTCAAATGGGTTTATCGCACCAGCCTTCTACTGCTGATCAGAATGTCAAACTGCTTTTTTTCTAAGTCCATCAGCAGAACAGCAGGTGCTTCTCCTGTCATTCCTGAGCTTGGCGAAGGTCTGAAATGTTGACTTGTGTGCTCGGAGCAGCACACTTCATATCATACCTTCAGTACAGCACTGTTTGTATTACTAAACAGGTTTTGAGAATTTACTTTTCATGGGGGGGATAAAGATTTTAAAAGTTCACCTGTTTACTTTTTGCCAGCCTGTCTGTAGCAAATGAGGGCAAAGCACTGTATTGTCATTCTGCTTGTAATAAAGAAAGAGTGAAAACATTTTCCTCTGTGTTACTATTAATGTCAGATTTTTTTTTTGCCATTATTAATGCCTTTCAGTTCTGATCTGTGCAGTCATGTCATCCACTACCTTCATTAGTTTTCAGGCAGACGTGCCTCTCGTTGCTCCTAATCAGCCACTGCTGATGGCTGTGGCTGATTAGTGTAAACGACAACACTCCCCTGGTGCTCTGAGCTCCCAGTCTAGACCACTAGCTGCACTGCTAACTGAGCTAACCAGCAAACAGAAGTTTCAGTTTTAACAGTCAGCGGTTACTCTGGTTATATCCTATTTGTTTGGAGTATAATTTCGTCAGGTGTATTAAATACTGATTGCACGGTGTAACGGCTGTAGAAAATGCCCAGAGGAAAATTTTACTGCTCAAAGCTTGCTCCTTTATGGCTATGGAGCCGTAAAGGAGCTCAATGAAAGTTCTCATTTCAGTCTCATTGTCATCTTTTTTGGTCTCAAACATTTCACATTTGTTTCTCCTAAAATTCCATAGGAGCAATAGGTGAGACTTGAGACTTTACCGCTTAAACTTTGCTCCTTTCCAGCACTGGGGAGACATTCTGAGACTTCATTGAGAGCTTCATGAGATCTCCTTTGAAACTTACAGGGAGCCCAAGTTGAGATTTTCTGCACCTGTTTCTCTGGAGAAACAATTGAGAAACAGAGAAATCAGCCACAGCCTCACTTTGGTCTCACATAGATCTCATAGTTGTCTAGGAGAAATGAATGAGACACTACTGAGATCTCTTTTCCAATTTTTGTTGCCTCTGGGTTGACACCATCCGTGCACAGAGTGGTTCCTTGTAAACCTCGCTACGCTTTTCAGCCTGCCACTGTGCTGGATCTGTACCACAAAAAAACGAAGAGGAAACAAATACAGACGGCGAGTCAACTAAAACAGGAAGAGGCATTGTTTTCCCTGGTTGCTATCGCCAGGTACCTGTGTAACAACTGGAATAGCTGTGAAAACTCTACACTACAAGAGACAAACAAGCCTGCTGATGGTGGCAGCAAAGAAGGTAAAGAGGGGCAGTGAGAGGAACCGAGGTGAAACAAGAGTGAGCGGACAGCATTCACTCTGTTCCCCCATTGATGTATGCTTCTCCTTACTACTGGGACTCAAGATGGTTTCTACTGTAAGTAATAAAACCTGCCTATTTATAAATACAACGTGCTGATTTACTCTGTCTTCTCATAGCACTGAGATCAGGGTTACTTAGTCAAATTGGGTTTCTTATTACAGTTGTATTTCCAGTATTACCACAAGGAAATGCTAGGAGGGGCGAATTTGGAAAGTTACGCCAAATATTAAAAGTACAAGTAAGTGAGTAAAGTAAATTATAGATTTACGTATACTCATCAGATATGATATTCGGCATTTTTCTGATAGGAATCAATGTTTTCTTTTTATCTGATTACAGATAAATTAATAAAATACTGCAGTGCTTTGGCTGGTATGCAGCATCCAATCTGCAAAGTAACTAGTAATTAAAGTTTTCAAATAAATGGAGAGGAATATAAAAATGCAATATTTGCCTCCAAAACTGTTGTGGAGTGGAAATTTACTTTCAATCACTGCTACACACGTATATAATGCAAAAGACCCTCTGTAGAGGTTTGTCCATTCTGGGCCACTGTAGAAACATGGCAGTGCAACATGGCATACACTGTGGAAGAGGACCTGCTCCTCTGTAAAAATGTAATGCTCATTCTAAGGAAAAGTAAAAAAGGAAAAGTTAATTTCATTATTCATTGTTATATTACTTAATTATACAGTTATGAAAATATAATTTTGAATATTATATCCATTTGCTGCCAATAGATCCATCTAAATCCTACACACTGGACCTGACTACAAGTTAAGCTCCAATATATTCATGTTTTTTTAGGCCAAATTATTGCAGTTTAATGAAAATGCTACTTGAATGGACCCTTGCCTATAGTAGCCCAGCCATGTCTGTCATCACCTAGTGTCGTCACATGGTGCCAATGCAGCACAACCAATGGTGTGTGACCAGCAGTGCTTTTTGTGTTTCTAAAGAAGAGTCTCTCCCATGACGCTGCTGTTACGCCTCGCCTCCACACTGGGTGTCGCTATTGGATCAGCTGTCGTCGCGCGAAACTGCAACGCTGACCTTCGCTTCCCCTCCCCCGCTCAGTCTGCCAGGTCTGCACAGGTTTGCACCATCATGAGTGCTGAGGCTGAAGCATGCGTGTGCGCATGAGGCGTCCTCTCGCTCCACCTCCTCCTCCCCATCTCCATCGCTGGCATCCTGATCTCTGCATCCCTCAGCGGAGGACTCGTCAGCGCAGCTGGGGCTGTCACAGCCGAAGCAGCTTCATCAGCATCATTCCCTCATCCGCCTCTGCAGCATCCTCTCCATCCTCGAAAGCATCCATCTCTCACAAGCATCCCAGCACCTCCGAGCTGCACACACCCCCTCTCTCACAGATATCTCTCGGGCTAATTTACCCTGCTGCATCCCTCTCATCCCCTTCTGGTCGGTCAGGCTTGCCATTCCACCATACCCCTTCACCCATCCTCGTCATCACCATCCTCTCTCCGTGTCACTGTTCAGGAAAAAGCAGGCAAGCTGTCTCTTCTTCCCGTCAAAGTGTCTTTTAGCTGGGCAGCTGGTCTTCCGCTGTCCCTTTGGAGGATGATCCTGTGGATGAAGACCGAAGAGATGGCCCTTGGGGAGCTGCTGGAGAGGCTGAGGACTGTCACCCAAAGCATAGGTGGGTGACAACAACACATTCAGCAGCAGCTATGCTCCCTGGTTATTGCATTGCTGATTGCAGAGGATCGTGGCTGTATGGATAAAGGTGAAATATCAATCTGTACACAGCCACAATGCGATTCAGCGTAGTGCTTGGTTACATTTAGCAAATAAAAGGTGAAAGGAAGCGATTTATGGAGAAAAGGGCAGGATCATCATGTCAGTAAGCCACAAAGCTTCGTTACAGGAAACCACACCAGACTTAATGTGCTCCTGTTTCTGCTATTTCTGCCTCAAGCCAAGCAAATGTTTGGCCACTAATCTGTGTTTTTGTTACAAGCTGTGGAAAATGCGATACGGTCTCAGAGGGTGAAAAAGTAGTTCATGGGGTTAAGACACAAGAGCTGAAATGAATTGTAACACATTTTAGGAGAATTGCATTAAATCTATACACTGATGTGTGTAAAATATGCTTAAACACAGGCTGCGATCAGGTAGATTTATGTTGTGATACAGGACTGTACCTCACCGACCCAGTTCCTCAGTGCTCCACCCTGATCATTTGTCTGATCGGAAGAGGTGTTGAGGGCAGTAATGGGATACAGTGGCCTATATGTCTGGTCCATACTCCTCTGTTATCCTCGACTGATTACGCAACATGGACTTGCCACTTCAGGTATATTCATCACCTCTGAGATTTTGCCCTCAGGTGTGTGCTATTGTGCTTTGTGCGGAGCTCCACTGTGTACGTGTACGGCCTTTCATATTTGCTGTGAACAATCAAAGTTGTTGCAGGGGAAACATTTTAGGCCGTTTGTGTCTGATTGCAGGGAAAAATAATCACAAAAGAAAGCTATTTCGGAGCCTTTTCCAGAATGATGATGCGATGTCCTGATGTTGGTGATTTATCACCACCGGCTGAAGGACAGATTCGTACCTTTTATCACACTAATGCCACTTACGTGAATGATTGAGTTATATTTCTGCTGTTTGCTCCCCTTCTCTTCTCTCTTGATCCATTTATAGAGATCTCCCTTAATCCACCCACCGCTACACAGCCACTCTCACATGCATGAATGCACACACACATTCACATGTACACATACAGACACACAAGCCACTCTTGCACAGCACACTTTTCATTTCATCTTGTGTTGAAATTTTTCCATTGGAGGTCAGTGATGCTGATCTTGTTTCGAGAGGCTCCAGCAGCACATTTTGCCATACTATCTTTCTGCTGCTGTAGATGTAGCAACTATGTGTATGCTCTTACAATATGAATGTGGAGAAATACTTTCTTTTATATGATTTTTGAGTTCTCTATGATGGAGAGGCTCTTGCTGCAATCATTAATATGGCACCATGTGCTCTAGTTCCATCTTCTCCTCCTTATAGCACCAGAGATGGTGAAAGTAGTGAGTGGGTGGACCATGAGCGAGGAGGGCCCATGGCTACAGGAATAAACTGAACAAACTACAGCTCTGAAGGAGAATTATGAGCTGTATTACTCTGCTCCAGACACGCAATAAACAATATAAAAGGCAAAACAGTCATATTTTCTCTTTAAATGTATAGTCGTAATGACTATATACTGTGTGACATTATACTAAACGCTTGTAGACGTGCAATCATAGCTCGCAGGAAATGTGAGGAGAATGTGGTGTGGCAGGAGGATGAGAGGGCTAATCGGCTCAGAGGAGAGACTCTAACGCTGATCACAGAGGACAGCAGAGAGGAAGGGAGAGTGAGGAATAGACAGATTCAGGGAAACAAAGTCAACTGAGGATGAAAAGGATTTAGCATTGTCTAATCTGGCAAACTGCTTGCTTCTCCCGAGCTGAAAAAGGAGGTGTCAGGTTGGAAAATGCAGAAAACGAACCCCCCCTCTCTGTTTTAGCTCTTAGTCTCTGGCTGGCTACATGTGCTATGAGCATTTGTATTCCACACTTTGACAAACTGTATTTTCGTTTTTTCTTCTAAATCCAGTCCATCTCTCTGTCAATGGAACCATTCACTCATCAGTGAGTCAGCAGAGCAGTTTGCCACATCTTATCTACGCCCAGTGGAAACGTGTGTAGGTTCGGTTTTTGGTTGCTGGTCAGACAGAATAGCAAATATTATTTTTACCACATTCACAGTCTTTTTTTTGCCGTGTCAGCTTGTTAGCACAATCTCTCTATAAAAGCAAGGAATCGCTGTCTGTCTGTCTGTCTGTCTGTCAGACTGTCTGTCTGTCTGTGCCTCAAATATCTCTGCGGATCAGGATCAGAATGACATGAGAGTTTCAATATGGCTGTCGTTTGGTTCAGTGGTGTGCGACTTCGCATTTGTTTGGACTGCAATGATACCGTGAATAAATTATTTCATAAATGCTTTACACATTCTGGAGCATAGTCCACGGAGCCCCCACAGTGACATGCACATTAGAGCCAGTCACTGCAGAGCACAAGCCTCCGACACACATTAAGAAACAAGCGGATGTATACCTGCGGCGGCGCGCGCTGGACCAGGATTTTGCCGGCGGTTCGGTCCCGTTCTGTTCTGTGCATGAACTAAACTGACTGTTGTGGATTAATGTGACTAAACAAGACCGGACCGGTCTGTTCGGGTCTGAGGAGATGCGGAGACGCGCGGACAACAAAGTGGAATCGTAATCTGTGGATGTTCGTGTGGAGCTAGCTGCTAGCCGCTAGCTAACCTACATGGCCCAACTCCCGACTGACGGACCGGACGCACCGACCTGTCCAAAACCAGACTTGGGGTAAATAATGTCCGCCATGCTTTTTTTCGCGAACATCGCCGTCACGTTTGCTTTGTGTCTGGTGCAGAAGAAACGGTAAAAACAGGCTTTTGTCACGAAAGTGTTCAAACAGCAAGTTTGGTTGTAGAGGAACAGGAAGTTGTGGGAGGGACTTTGGCGGATGAGTGACAGGCAACGACGGTCGGCGTACAGACAGCGATATTGAGAATTGAGAGATTTGTGACATTGAGCGTGTTTGGAGAGTATACTAAGTGTGTTATGTAGTGTTTGGTTTAATGTGT